>CAMOHE010025192.1:0-114147 GCA_946598075.1 Artocarpus hirsutus
TAAGAAAACCAGAGTTTTAAGAAATGTTTTCAAAGGTTTTAAGATACATTGTACTAAATGTATTATACAATTATGAAATGATGTTTTAAGTTATGTTTTAGTAAATGTTTCTTATTCAGTTTTAAGAAACAGTATGAAATGGTTTTAAAGACAAGGGTTGAGCGAGGTCTCAACTAGAATGGCGACAAAGGTCGCAACAGTTTTAAATGTTTAAAGAAAATTTTTTGTAATTCAGTATTTTCTTACTAAGTAAGTAAGATTACTGTTTTATACACAATGTTTATGAAAGTTAAGTGACGGGCCGAAAAGGCGGGTCGTCACAGAATGGGAGTGACCCCCTAGCACCTAAACGTGCTGATATGAGAAAAATGCGCCCCAACGCCACTTATTTTGGTGCCCCTGCACATGTTGCCAACTTTTAGCCCGAAATTTTGGTCCAAAAGGGCTCCAGACTTTATAAACCTACAAATATTTCACTTTAGAGCACAAGAAGGAAAGCCCTTTACTAGTTTTTCTTAGTTTTAGGAGTAAAGAGTTGAATGAGAAGCTCTGATAGTGGCTTAAGGAGTCATCTGCATAGAAGATTCTTCAACGCCATAATTCTTCTTCTTCTTCTTCTTCTTTCATTTCTTTTTTTATGTTTTTATCTTAGTTTTTTTTTTTTTTTTTGTTAAGGATGAATTCAAAACCACCCTAGACATGACTATGTGATTGATTTTTAGAATTAGTTTCTAATTTTTTCAATTGAGATATGTTCTTCTATAATTTTTGTTTATCATTATTTTCTTGTTTTATTCAGGTGTGCAACTAACAGGACTTGATCTACTGCTAGATTGAAATTCTTGATCCGTAAGTGTCTTGCTATTCTAATCATTAGTAGTTAATTGTGGCCATTAATTATGGTCAAGTTTTCATGTGATTGCATGTGGAATATAACATAGGTTAAATGAACCAAGCTTGTATGTTTCTTACTTAGGTCAATCTAACTTTTTCATCTTAATGCTTCTGTATAATCTAGAGAGCTCGTTCTAGATTATTTAATAGAAAGAGATGTAATAAATAGCTTGTTTTATTAAATGACATTATAAGGAAATATTAAGATAGCAGAGCTTGTTATTTTCTATGTTTGGTAGTTTCAATTGAGAATTGGAGAAAATTTCTATGATTAATTTAATAGTTATTTTTTAGTGGTGGAGAATGATCATTTAACCAGTTTTATTTTTATTGTTTTATGTGATTTAATTTTCTTGTGGTTTTTTTTATGTAGTATTATAGTTAATAGTCAAAACCTCTAATTTTGTGTTTAGTTTTAACATGTCAAGATTTTAGAGTTGATAACTAATTAATTAGAATCAATCTTCTACAGGAATAACTCTTGTTCGTCACTATACTCAATATTGATCATATTCTTAGTGAGGTTTAAGTTGTTACTCCTTTGAAACCTATCAAATCTTGACTCCCTTGTCAGGGATTATCAAAATTGTTAGAAAGAGAGGAAGATAGAAAATAGACAGTAAGAAGTGAGGGAAATGCTTAAAATTATAGAAGTTGGTGAATACTATATAAATTTCGAAGAAAAAAGATGGAAAAAAGCTAGCTTTTCCATTTCGTTTTTTTATTTCGGAAAATTAACATTTAAAAAAACCATCATCTAGAATTTGCATACGGATTTTTGGAACATGGACAGCTCCGTGCCTTTTTTGGGGATATCAGACCATAATTTTCTAGAAAGCATTGTCTACTCCAATAATCGTAGCAGTGAATTGGTAAAAATGCGTTAATTAACCAAATAATGGGTAAAATTGGGTAATCAATCTATTTAATACGTAGATAATGTATTTACTAAGCAAATAAATTGCTGATGAGATAGATAATTGATTTACTAAGTAAACAAATCTCTAAATATTAGGTAAAATATTGATAATTAGATTATTTTCTAAATAAACAAATTTGTAATATTAGGTACATATTATATTTACGTTGTAAATGTTAAGCAAAATTTATTTAATTGGTAAACATAAGATAAATAATGCACTTAGTATAAAGGTGACATTTAAAACATGTATACAAATTGATAATTAATTTATTTACTAGATAATAAATTATATTTTCTTTTGGAAAAAAATATATCGTATTTATTTGTCACGAAAGTTGATAAATAATTACTCTTATTATTAAATAAATTAATAAATAGACAGATTTATGATTTATTTACAATTGTTTACCATATAGTTAAGACATTCAGCAATTTGTTATTATCAAAATTTCTCCTAAATAAAAAGAAAAACATTCAAATCAAGCCCTAATAATGCCCAAAATAAAACTCTAATGCTAACCTTAGTTCCCAAAATCAACAATTTCTGTCTTTCGTTGCCCCAGCCCTCGCCATCAATCGACCTCATAGAGGAAAACCACAAATGAAGATGCTGGAACCCGAAGCCACGAGTCGTATACCATAAGCCTCATGGCATTTGCTTCATCATGATTTGTTGTCGTTGGTGAACGATGAGCTCGTCGCCTTCACAACGACGTTTCTTGCTTCATGAGGAATAAAAATAGAGATATTCGCCGAGACCAAATAGCAAACAAAGGTAAAGACTACATGGACAAATTTTAGTATTCAAACAAAAAAAAAAATTGAAAACCTGCTATTTCATTTCATTATTCTTTTTCAAAACATGATATTTCTTACAATTTTGCTAAAATTAACAACTTATTTAGTTGATCAATCGTTTCATTTTTTTTTTTCAAAACAGGATATTTCCTACAATTTTGCTAAAATAAGCAAATTATTTGGTAGATCTATCACGCTTTTGGTGCGCCTATTGTCGTGCCTGTACTTATAATTGTGTGAGACTCTGCCCATAAATCTCATCATGCTCGATCCACTTAATAAACTGATTGGGTTGGCCCTTTAATGTTCCTTTTAGCACATATTATGCCCACATTTTAGGGTGAAAAATTCCAGTAGATAGGCTAATTAAAAAAATTGCAGTGCATAAGCCATATTTACCTTTAAAAAAATAAATCTTTAAAAGTAAAAAAAGCATGTTCTTCAATTAGAAGATTATAGACCACTTTTAGTTTTAATTATTTTGATTCCGATTTTACCCTTACATGATTCATTTATCCATGTTCTTCTCAAACTCTCCTTCTCTCTTTATCGACCTCCATCTCTCCTCTCTCTTTCTTCATTGATCTCCTTCATTGATGGTGGTCTAGCTAACCGCATCTCAACCTTACAGTGACGGTGACATTTTCGTTTGCCAATCTCAAGCAAATCTAGTCAGATAAATTCACGGCTTTATCGGCAGTAATTGCAACTGTTGTATCGCCTTAAGAGATTCTTTAAACACGGACGTTTATAGTGTATAAAGATTGTCGTATACACAAAGATGTGGGAATTTGAAAATTAACAATTTATCGATTGAAAAGACAAGGGTAATTTTAACGAGATTTTAAAGATAAAAATATTTTTAACAATTTTAATTAAGATTTTAAAACATAAAATTAAAATGATGAAGCTTCAAGAATCTCTTGTATGTTTCGTAATTGATATAAAATTTTAACTCTAAATAATTATCTAAAATATTTGATTTTTTATATTTTCTCCCATTAATTGCAAACACAATTACTATTTATATAAGTCAACCTGAAGCGACAATATAGCAAGTTATAATATAGTAAGGGTTTTCCAATAAAAAGTAACAAAATAATCATCTTTGACTAATGATTTTGTGCACTAATTATGAAATTATAACTGTTGTCACTACAATTATAAGTAAAATAGTCTTAATATGGAAAAGACAATAACAAATCAAAATTATTATATTTAAATAGAATAATTTTTTACATTAATTTTAGCAGAACCTTGTTTTATTAAATGATTTAAGAATACACTATATCATTCTTTATCGACAATAAATCAAGCACTATAAAGCAGTTATTGTGCCTGTTTACATCTATAATGTAGCAAAAACTTAACATCATAAACAAGCATGATTTCGGTATTATTAATATTAATTATGCAACACAATTATATTACATAAAGAAAGTATGACTGAATTTATGCGAGAATTGAGTAGCAAAATAACATTAACAATTATTACTAAAAAGATAAAAAAATTATTTCATAAAAATATAAATATTTCAACACAGATATAGAGCTAAAAAATGCAAAAGTATTATGCATATAAAATCATCTCTCTGCCTCACCAACTCTCTACACTAATTTAGATATTATTTTATTATTTAAAGTTGGATCGAAGGAGTGCTCTAACAACATCTCCTCCTAAAGGAGCTACTACTGAGTTAAAGACTCTGCAATTTAGAGAGAAGTGAAGGAGGTGGGCGGGTTTATATAGAGATTTTTTATTACTCATTTTTTTATTATTATTTTTATTATATTTTATTTATTATATTTTTATTTATGTATTTATTTTTATTATTTTTTTCCCCTCCAGCTGTATCCTACGCGGATGCAACATTTGTTTTCTATGAGAATCAGTTCATTAAAATTGATTTTATTTTTTTCTTCAGTTCATTAAAATTGATTTTATTTTTTCTTTCTTCTCCACGATTTAGTTGTAGAATATGTTGATTAACGCTCATGATTCAGTGCTTCGGCCACACCGATCGGGCAAATCTGGGCCTTCAAATTGCTAACGGAAGACCAGACAAATGGCTGGCATCATCTTCGTGGAGAAAAGTAAAAAAATTCCTTCAAACCATAAGTCAAAGAGTGTGGATCTGATAGTTGCCGAAGCGAGCGCATCTGGGCGTGTCTATAGCAAATCTGAAGGCTGGTTCTGACTTAGTGGGGGATAGCTGGCACAAAACGGACAGCCTAGATTGAGTTGGTGGCTTGATCCGATAGTCTAGAGGATGCCACATGTCCTTCTTTTGATTTTTAATTTCTTTTTTTAATTTGTTGTGTAGTTAAGGTGCTTTTTGCCCCTTTTTATGCTATTTTGCTTTATTTTTTCTCATATTTTAAATCAAAAATTAATAAATACACTAAAATTAATTAGTTTACAAATGAAATATCTACAATAATTTTAAAATATTTATTGTATAATTAAACACACAAAACACACTAAAAAGAAATAAAAATTTCTAAAATTAACCAACCTAAATAGATATATTATTTAAGGCTTGCTAGAAATATAATAAAACATATGTAGAAACTAAAAACTTATTTACAAACATTTTAAAACTTAAAATAAAATTACCACAAATTATTTTTATAGTTTTTATTATTTACAAGCAAAACAATTATAAAACACACATAAATGATTCTAACAATTACCAAAAATATTTTTAAATATAAAAACACAATAAATATATATATTTTTAATCATATTTACGCACTAAGACACGAAAATACTTATTAACACAAAAATGCTATTAATTAGAGGACTTAATGAGAAATGAAAGTATAAATAAATGATTTTATCTTTAAAAAAAATACACTTTTACAATCTCATCACCCCCTCTAATCAGCTTATTGCTAGTTCGTAGTAATTAAACCGATAAAATTTTGAAAAAATATATAGAATATTCACACAATGCAAGCCATTAAATTATCTTTGACTCACCTAACTAGATAGACTAACAAAAAAAAAAAAAAATTTATTAGAACAATTTATATAGTATTTAACAAAATGCAAATAAGCCAAACTTAGTGCAAAAAGAGATAGTGAATAATTATGAAGTTTCATGAAAAACTAAAAATAAATTTGTTATGATATTTTCATTTAAATCACTCCTGCATGCAACAACACTTCAAATTAATTAATTAGAACAATCATAAACAAAAACATAAAACAAAAATATATATAAAAATTAAACAAACTTTACAACTATGGATAGTGCAATATTTGATTCCTTTAAGCCTTCTTCATAACCCATTTAACGGACTTTAGATCAGTAACTTCCAGACCAGTTGGCCTAAGGTATTAGGTATTGAAGCACCCCTTAGAACTTACTTACTCAAGTTAAAGAGATTGTGAAACCAAACTTATCAACCTTTTATTCATTAATTTACATAATTACACTTTATTTATTTACACTTTTTTATTATTTTTTATTTTTCTTCTTTTTTTAAAAATTCTTTATTTATCATTTAATTTATTGGTTAGTTTTGAAAATGTTATTGACCTTAATTGTTTAACTTCACAAAATAATAAAACGTAAATATTCATAGTTTTGATTTACCATCACAATTAACCATTACAACGTGTGTGAAAAGAATGGCTTACAAACATTTGAAAAATAAAAACATAAAAATGTTAAATAAGAGTTCATAAAGTTAGATAATTCAACGAATTGAAAAATGACATTATATTAATATGAAATTGAAAAATCAAGACAAAACAATAACACATTAATTACTAAGAAACTAATATTTTCAAAACACTTTTTTTAGATTTTTTTAAATTTTAAGACTCACACAAACTTATAAAATGACACACAAAATGAAAAATTTTTACAAAATACACAAAATATAGAGCCAAAACTGAAAAAATTAAGCAAAAATCGAAACAAAAATTTTGCTTAATTTCGCACAGCAGTGATGCACAACCCTCTCCCCCAACCTAATTTGTACATTGTCCCTAATGTATAAAAAGAATAGTGAGAGCGACAAGTGTTACCTAAATTAGCACAGCTATAGAGATGATCTATAACAAATATAACAAGCCAAACTAATAAAACTAAAATAAACACATAACAATAAATTACAAACTAAGTATTTTAGAGTTAGATTCCCAAAACTTTATTTTTTTTAAAATTAAAATTACTTTTTAAATCCTTTAAGACGCGTTTCAAGAGGCCGCAAGTATGTAATACTTACTAATCAAAATGACTATATCCTCTTTAATCTCAACCATTTTAAATGAATTATTAAGTGATTTAATTTCAAAGGTTTTTTCTCTTTTTTTAAAGAAATTTAAAATACAAAACCAGATCACACTTTTTTTATGAAAATTTATTTAAAAATCCAATCAAATTACATTTACAAAATCAAACTCATTAGAATGTGTCACGAGAGAAATTGAAAACAGTTTAACTTCGTAACTCAGCCATTCTAAGCAAATTTAATTTATAGCTTCCAATTTAAATTTTCAAAATAAATTTCAAAATTTTTTAATTTTTTGAAAGAAAATCAAAATAGAACACAACAAACACACAAAAATATATTGCAAAAGTGAAAAAGTAAAGATATTAACTTTAAAGTGTTTTCCCATCATTTGTTGCTAAAAAAAAAAAAAATCTTTCTTCCAACTCTACTCCTAGTGGACAGCCGTCAAAGAGCGGCTTCCTCCTCTAGTGCGTGTCGAAAAACATCACATATGGGTCTTGTGTAAACATGCCCTTAAGATTGGCAAAATTTGAAATATTTAAACATGTGAAACTTGGACTCATTTTTTGTTCTTGGTAAATCCTTAAAAACGATGCAAGAGATGGTGGAGGAGCTGGTGGCCATGTAGGGTCTTGGTAAGAATGGTTTTTGGTGAACCATTGTGGCAACTGACATTAAGAACCTAGGACTAAAGGTAATGGTCGTTCCTCTTCTACAGGTAAGTCCTCATTCTTTTCCTCACATTCCTCTCCTAAAAGTTTTTCCTCCAAATATGTGGGTACCACATATTCCTCTTTATTTTCTAATATATCCTTCATAGATACCAAATATTTTCTTTGGATTTCCAAACTCTTCCTATTTGAAGTATCTAATGAATTTGATGGTTCAAAAATTGACTCCAAAATTTCAAGTTGAATTTTAGGCCAAGGTTTCAAAAAGCTTGAATTGTTCTCCCAAACTAAGTCGGTTTCAAAACTATTAAATAACCAATAATCATACTCGGCTATATCTTCGAACATATAATAGGCTTGTCATCTATAGGTAATTGGTAGAAAGTGGTGGTACTATCTCCTTTTTTTACCCAATTTTTAGTTCCAAGACTCAACCCATCATATAAAATTCGTAAAAGATAATCCCAATAAAAAACTGTGGTAAGCTCTATATAGCGGTTCCAAGTGCTTTTAAGAAACACTTGCAACAAAATGTAGATGAATTTCCCAAAACACTTTTTTAATTTTTGAAATTTGTTATTTTTTATTTTTGAAATTCTTTAAAGAAAAATTTTCATGTCGAATAATACTAGATTAAATGGATTCCCAAATTGTTGCAGGATCACATTGGACACACTTAGAATTCCTAACATTCTTAGACAATTTAGTTTTGTGGTCGTGAAATTGAGTCCCAACGGTGGGGCTTTTTGACAAAATCTAAAATAATTTTGCGATTACCTAAACTTACAAAACAAAAGACAAGATTTTAAGCTTTTCCTTATCCGAAAGAAAAAAAAGTAGTGAGTGCAAAGCACACCCTTTTTCTAATTTTTAATTTTTGAATTTGCAATTTTTTTATTTTTTAATTTTTTTGAATAATAAAATACACTAATTAAAACATGCAAATAATTAAAATAATATTTACAAAGGATAGGGATATATCACTTACCTATTTTCTTGCTTAATTTAACAATCCAACAAAGTGACAGCACCTCCTTGACAAGGGCATCAAATTTTATTGTATCACTTAAAATGATTCTTTAAACATAGACGTTTGTGGTATAGAAATGTTGTTGTATTCACGGAGAGATAGAAATTTAAAAGATTGATAATTTAACGATTGAATACATAAGGGTGATTTTAATGAGATTTAAAAAAATCTTTTTAACAATTTTAATAAGATTTGAAACATAAAATTAAAATGGTGAAGCTTTAAGAATCCTTTGTATGTTTCGTAACTGATATGAAATTTTCACTCTAAATAATTATCTATAGCATTTGATTTATTATATCTTCTTCTGTTAATTGCAAGCATAATTACTATTTCTATAAGTCAACCTAAAGCAACAATATAGCAAGCTATAATGCAATAAGGATTTTCTTATAAAAAGTAACAAAATAATCATCTCTCACTAATGATTTTGTGCACAAATTATGAAAATTATAACTATTGTTACTACAATTATAACTAACATAATTTTAAGATAGAAAAGATAATAAAAATCAAAATTATTATATTTAAATTAAATAAATTGTTATATTAATTTCGGCTGAATCTCGTCTTATTAAATGGTTTAAGAATATACTATGTCATTTTCTGTTGATAAGAAATCAAGCATTACTAAGCAATTACTGTGCTAGTTCTTATCTATAATACAGGAAAAACTCAACTTATTAAATAGTCATGATTTCAGTATTATTAATATTATTTATGCAATACAATTAAATTACATAAAGAAAGCATGACTAAATTTATACAAGAATCAGACAGCATAATAACATTAACAATAATGACAAAAAACATAGAAAATATAATTTATTCCATAAAATATAAACATTACAAGATAGATATAGAGTTAAAAAACATATCAGAGTACTATACATACAAAATCATCTTTCTACCTCACCAAGCTTGCTATACTAATTAAAACATTATTTTATCATTAAAAGTATGGTCAGAGGAGTGCTTTAATAGTATCTTCTTCCTAAAGGGGTATTGCTAAGTCAAAGACTAGGCAATTTAGAGAGAAGTGAAGAAGTTGGGAGAGGGGGGTTTTATATAGAGAGGATTTTTTTACCATTCCCTTTTCGTCATTATATTTTATTTAATTTATTTTTATTATTTTTTTATTCTCCTTCAATTGCATCCTACACAAATGGAACATTTGTTTGCCACGAGAATCAGCTCATTAAAGCTGATTTTATTTTTTTTTCTTTTCTTTCTTCTACATAAATTAGTTATAGAATATGTTGACTAATGATCATGATTCAATGCTTCGCCCGCACTGATGGAAAGATCCAGGCCTTCAAATTGTTGACGGAAGACCAAACGAATGGCTGGGATCAAGTCTTCATGGAGAAAAGTAAAAGGATTCCTTCAGACCATTGGATGAGTCAATGCACACAGATCCAACGGTTGCCAAAGTAAGCACATGTGGGCATGTCTACAACGAATCCAAAGGCTGGTGCTAACTTAGATGGGGACATCAAGCATGGAACAGATAGCGCGGATTGAGTTGGTGGCTTGATTCAATAGTCCAGAGGCTACCACATGTCTTTTTTTATTTTTAGTTTCTTGTGCCTTTAAGGTCTGTTTTTGCCCCTTTTTATGCCATTTTGCTCCATTCTTCCTCTATATTTTAAATCTAAAATTAACAGACACACTAAAATTAATTATTTTACTAACATAATATCTACAATAGTTTTAAAAATATTTATTTTACAATTAAACACACAAAACACACTAAAAATAAATAAAAACTTCTAAAATTAATAAATCTTAATAGTTTTATTATGTGGGACTCAAAATTATTTTTATAAATTACTAGAAATATAATAAAGCATATTTAAAAACTATAAACTTATTTACAAACACTTTAAGACTCAAAATAAAATTACTACATATTATTTTTATAGTTTTAATTATTTACAAACGAAATAATTATAAAAAATGATTCTAAAAATCACCAAAAATATTATTAAACATAAAAACACAATAAAAATACATTTTTAAACATATTTATACACTAAGACACAAAAATATTGTTAGCATAAAATTGCTATTAATTAGAGAATTTAATAAAAAATAAAAATATAAATAAATAATTTTATCCTTAAAAAATGTATATTTTTACAGTCACACTAAGCTTCTGTGTGACTAGCTCTCGCTATTTTGCATCAAAGAGTCACCGTCTTGATCTGCCATCAAGTTTCTTTGCTTTATTTTTTGCTTGATCCGCACAAAGTTTGGGATTGGTTGTGATTTTGAAGAATAAATATTTATTTACTTGATTTAAGTCATAAAATTTCTTGAATATGATCATTTCTATGAGTTGATTGACAAGGAAAGCATAATTTCGTAGATCTTTTCTATTTAGGAATCTTTTTCATGCCTTTCGATTTTCTCTGTGAGTTGTGGTTTTCTTTTACTCGTGCTCTTTAATTTGTTCCTTCTGGATTTGAATAGGTGAAAAATGTTGTAATGTTCTACCATTTGCTTGTGACTTTCTAATGTTTGTGACATTTATTTAATAGCTATTGTTGTGATGTTGTAGACGCCAATCACAGAGAGAGAGCAAAGAAAGAAAGGAAGATGGAGAGGACGTGAGAGAAAAACTATACGATAAACAGATTTAAAGAGTAGAGGGGAGAATTAAAGAGAGAATGGGTGAGAAAATTGAGGGATAAAGTAGGAGTATTTACAAGATTTATATTTGGTATAAATTTATGCTTATATTTAATTGGCTTGTTCATTAAAGCTTCTAAGACTTTGCCAATTCATTTTTATTTATTTATTATCTTGGTATATTCTCTGACTGTTCCTTTTAGCCTCTAAAATCTGTATTAGCCCACTACATGCTGAATCAAATGTCAGCATCAGCGTCACCACTCAATCAACCACCACATATATAGAGTTGAGTCCTGCTATTGCAACTCATATTATGTTCACATGCTGCTGTCGCCCAAAGTCCCGACATTATCCCCCATAATTGCCACAGCGTGACTTTCGAAAGTTTCTATGATGTCCGTATATGTTTGCCTCCAAACTTATTACGTTACATTTGTGGAGGCCACACGTTCAATGAATTTCGTTTGTAACTACAACAATGAATTAATAATATTCCATATTCCTTATATATATATATATATATATATATATATATATATATATAAGTGAATAAGGAATGTACACCGTTCGCTAATTTTGAGCCTTTTTTTCCTTTTCTCCTTTTCTTTATTTCTCTTATTATTTTTACTTTTTTTTTCCTCTTTCTTTCATTTGCTTTGTTTTTTTCCTTTGGTTCCATTTATCTATTTGAATGTTTGGGACATTGTTTTAGCATGTAAAAATTTTATATTATAGCTATTTTTTGCTTTACATTATAGCATGTAAGAGTTTTATACTATCCGTGGTTCAAAGCAATTAGTTTGAATCAATATGCTAAACACTCTCAGATACTTTTAAAACCACTAAAATCTTTATTTTTTTTTTCTAATTCCATCTTTTTTGTGCTTTTTTTTTCTTTCTTTTTTAACTGTATTTTTCTATCATTGTATTTTACAAATAAGGATCGCAACGGAACAAGATGGGGTGGGTATGCTTCTCTCATCTCAATACCCTTCTCTCTTTTTTGTCTCCCATCTAAAGAGCTAATTTCATACCCAACGAATTTACCCATTAAAAGCTAAAAAAATATTATTATTAAAAACTTAAAGCAAATTCTGTTATATTAATTGTAAAATTTAATAACATAGACACTAACGACTTTCAAAAACAAACTGAAAACAAAATCAAAGCTCAAACAATTAAAAACCTAAGTACATGAAGCAAACCAAACATTAAAATACCAAAATCATTATTTTTTTTCTTCATGTATAGTAAACTGTTATATATTTAAGTTAAAAGTTAGGAACAAGGATGGTTATTTTAAGGTGCTTAACTATTTTTTTCTTTTTTTGGTGGTTTTACCTTTTTTCCTCTTTCTCCCTTTTTTGATGATTTATGTAGTATCTTACATCCAATATTTTCTTGTCTTTCTCTATTTTGTTCCTCTTTTCTTCATTTTAAATTTATTACTTTTTCTCATAGAATTCTTAAAATTCCAATCCCAACTTATTTGATAGAATATTCTCTTTATTTGTGATCAATTTTGACATCCATTGCGGTTATGACTTCTCTTTTTCATTTCTTTCATACTCAAATTTATGTGTGTACACTTTTGATCTCTCTTGTCACCATTCCAAATTTTTTTTTCCTTTTTAAAGAATATTTTTTGGTCTATTTGTTTATCTTACTTTTTTATCCTTTGTAAAACCCTAACCTATCATCCTTTACTTGTGTTACATTTTGTCTAAAAATAGCTACTTTATTAATTAAGGGATCAAACTTGTATTGTTCATAAATCTCGGGGTAGTTCAACCTAAAAAGTGAATGTCGATGATCAAAATAAAACAAATGCATGTTTTTTATTTAAGAAAATAACCCTTTTTTCTTTTTGAAATCTTTGAAGTAATTTTTTTTATATTCATTCTTTTTATTCAATGTCTACATTTGTTGGGGCTCTTTCACAGTGAACCTTCATAGGTAGAGGGTGTAGAGTTCATGGCCTCCTTTGATTGGCATGGGTTTTTGTCTGTCAGGAGCTAAGGTGGCAGCAAGCCAAGTGATGAAAGCTGATGAGTCTGCGGCAATCATCCCAATGTTTTGTGTGGCCGAAACGTGCTTTTAAGCTTGCTTGGTAGTGGCCCCTCTAGGTTACGACTAAACCTAATAGTTAGGTCCAAGGGTGAAATTCATTCCAATTTTGGATTTGTTGAAGATGAAAACTTTGCCAAAGAGGATCTCCAAACGTGCAAATGGTGTAGGAGATAGGAATGTGAGAGGTTATATAGGATCCTTTAATGATGAGAATATGCCCATTAAGTTGAATGAGGTGTTTGAGTGAAATAGTAAGGTTTGATGGTCTCTCAAATGGAACAATTTCTAGAGAGAGTGAAAATTGCCCCTGAGGAGTGGGGTAGTTTAGCACTTAGAGAGAGAAAGTTTAGAGAGAGAAAAGATGGCAAATATTTGATGGTGGTTTTAGTCTTCCTTATTCATGGGGCTCATTTAGGTCGTAAAAGAGTATGGTTTTGGCAAAGTTTCATGACATTTTCAGGTTCAAATAAGATGGAGTATGGATCTTGAACTTCCTTGGGACTCATTGAAAAATATGGAAGCTTAAGTTTTCTAGCAAGTGACGACGATCGAGTTGGGTCATGGAATTGTCTCTTCTTAGTGATTTGAGATGAATAATGAAGTTTATGGAAGCTTTGAAGTAGTTTTAGTGACAGTTCAAGGTAGTGGTATGGTGTTTTTAGCTTGGACGTATGGTTATGAAGTTTTGAGGTGGAAGGGATGGTGGAGATGAAGAGAGAGAATAGTGATTATAGAGCTTGTGGTGCTTTTCTTTGGTACAACTTTGGCTATATGAGTTGCATGGATGCCTTAGCCTTTTTTTCGGGTGACAGAGAGCGGTATTTATAAGAAAAAATGAGTCTTAGTTTGGTTGAGGGGTCTTCCACTTTGGCCACCTGGTTTCGAGGAGTTCTAGACCTAGTCCTACAAGATAGGCTATGAAAAGAAACTTCTTGCCGTAGGAGGATTCCCCTCTAGGTTTTAAATTTTGGGCTCCAACACAACATTGGGCAATTAAGAGTCTTAATTACCAACCAGCCTAGGAAGCCCACTTCGGGTGGCCTACCTGTTGACAAAATAGTACGCAGCAAAATTTTAAAAATTTTATATCAGAGTATTTTTTTAAAACACAAGTTTGATATACTATATGCATAAATTAAGCAGACCATACTAACCTCTGTGTGTCAAAAAGCTCCTACAATTAGTGAAAAGAAGTAATGTTCTAAAAGGACCTCAACCAACTGGCTTTCTTTGCTATTTTCTATCCATGAATGGAGTGAGTGTGGGCTCACACGTACAACTCTTCCACCAGGTGACTCTCCTTCCAACTAATTGAGAGAATTCAAAGCTAGTGTTTGTGATTTGTGAACAAGAGCTCTTAGGGAGTTTTAGAATCTCACTTGCAGAGTATCACTCTTAATCTCTCAATTGATCTAAATAATAATGAGACTCACTCCCTATTTATAGAGGTTGGGTCTAGGAGTCAGTCCTTATCAGATAATGCTTCAAAATTCAAATCAGAATCAAATTGGGATCAATATCTGATGAAATCGGCGTGAAAACGTATGATCTTTTTATTGCGCAATCGGCATACCTATCTATCTAATAGGCATGCCGAACTTGCCTCATCGACAGACCAAACTTGAGGATCAACATGCCAAATTGTCGATAAAAATGTTAGCAAATCTTTTATTTTTCACCCGAGATTCAATAGGATAAAGTCTCAGTTTTAATTCAAATAACCTAATAGAGAAGTTATCTAATTAAAACAACTTTATCTCGATAATCTCTAGGAAAATAAATGAATTCCTAATAATTCTACAAGTTTATCATGATTTAATTTATTCAAAATTAAATCAAATGATAAACAGACAAGAATTATTCGATCCCAATAATTCAACAAGTTTATCTTGAATTAATTTTGTCACAAAATTAATTCAACTGATAAACAGACATGAATTATTTAACTCTTTCAAATTTTAACCAATATAATAAATTTGACATAAGTCACCGATTATTGGAAAAACACACCGTATCATTACAGGATTTTTGTGAGCTAGTAAAAGGGACCTGATAAACCTATATAGTTCAAGCTTCTAATGATTATGAAACCCAATATCCCAGATATACATTTCATAATTATCAACTCCAACACTACTCCACTAAAAGCTTGGACTTGCATTCTCAAACTATATAGAATTACGAAGCCTGTATTGTTAAGTCTCCATGACATATCATAGTATATTGTATCCCCATAGGATTATCTATAATTGGCTTAAGGACAAGTTCTGTCTTACCTTCCTGATTATTTTTATCTTAAGTTCCATTATCTCACCATTGGAAAACTTACCATCTAAAGATAGTATGCCATTCGGTTACACCTATGTATCCAAATGGTTAAGCACTTCAGTTTTTCAATTGCAGGATAACGCATATAAGAGGATATCACTACTCCTAAAAAGGAGTTATGGATTCCATATCTATAAATAACAATCTATACTATCAAGAGTCATGCCTTCAACGTACCGGCATGTATACCACTATTAAAATATGGATGTCACCCTTTGGTACATCAAAACACACAAGTCAAGACAACAGGCCCACTATTCATCTCAGGATTAAGATACAATACAAATGATTGTCTAAAGTGAATCAATTTGTCGAGACAGAATTATTAATCCAAATCAATTCACTTTATGTCCCGATCCATCACAAATCATCTATGACAAAGTGCCAATGTTTCTATTTACAAAGTCCACCTCCAATGGTTAAGACAAACCATCTCCCAATAGGGATATAAACAACATAACAATCTTTACATGAATAAAGTGCCCAACTTTATTCCCTCAATTACGGATCTTATGATTTAGACCGTCACCTTAAGAATCATGTTTTTCACATAATTTGTCCATCATATGCCCAATTTTTAAAAGTTTAAACCGACAATCTCATACTAGTGTTTACTTAACATACATTCAACAAATATGAATGTAGAGAGGATAAGATTTGGAATATAAATAATAAATTAATTCTTTATTGATAAAAATTTGTCCAAAATCATATTACATTTTTACTCCTTAGGGCATACATGTCTAACACTACCATAGATGGATCCAAATGGTGAAGGCTTGTCTTGTCATTTTGGGTATGGATCAGACCTTGAAATTGGGTCCCCCTTTAACTTGCTTTAGCAAAAGAGGTGACTTATCTCTTATGACAAGAGGTCATATACCCTCATAGCTAGGCTTCCTCGTGTGGATTGCTAAGTTAATCTAATAGATGGGTTGGCAAGCTGATGTGTCAAGTGGGCCAATTGGGATTTTTGGCTATTTTTTACTCTAAATTCATCTATACTTATTTTTATTCTATTCCTAATTAAACTTAAACCTCCTAAGTTGGTTAAAAGTCTAATTGGATCAAATAAAATGGGCCCATTTACGTTCCTTGGTCTTCCAAACTACGGTCCAATTAAAGAAACTTACATCATAGCTTAGGTCCACGTACCTTACCTTGGGCCATATCATGGGACATAGGCTAGGCTTATGCCTTGTGAAAAAAAAGAAAAGGCATCAACAATGTTGTATGTAAAAACTTCAAGGCTAATTAATCCTAATGGCCCCTAACTTTTAGGGTATTCCTCACTTTGCCCCTTGAACTATAAAAATCACTACTTTAACCCCTAAACTTTCAAAACTCCTCATTTTGCCTCCTGAATTTTTAACATCACTAATTTGGCCCCAAACTTTCAAAGCTCCTCACTTTGTCTCCTTAATTTCTGATTTCTTGTTCAAATAGATAGAAGTAAGTCTACGTAATCTACACATTGGTCACCTGTAAAGACAAAAATGAGATTTTATCACTTCTAAGTTTTGTTTCACGTCTGCAATTTCATTGAATGCCTTTATTTTTTTAATCTAAACTCTCATTTAGGAAGGTACCTATATAGTTCTTCTCATTTTTAATGTACAACTCATTTAATAAGTTGATATTATTTGCTAATGTATGAATTTAAATACTAAAGAAGATGAGTTACGCATTAAAGATGGGAAAATATTGACGAACAATATCAATTAAAAATATGCATATAGACCATTCTTAATGAGAGCATATAAAAAAACATTAAATGAGAGTGTAAACATGAAACAAAATCTAAGAGTAATAAAATCTTATTTTTGCTCTTATAGATGACCTATATATGAATCAGGTAGGCTTAATTTTATCTATTTAAATGAAAAATTAGAAAATAAGAGACAAAATGAGGAGATTTGAAAGTTCAAGGGGAAAATAGTGATTTTTAAAATTTAGAGGACAAAGCGAGGAGCTTTGAAAGTTTAAGGGGTAAAGTGGTGGCTTTTTAAGTTTAAGGGTCAAACTGAAGGAGACTCTAAAATTTAGGGGCCATTATTATTAATAAACCAAACTTCAATTACAATTTGATATGTGCATTGCACATACCTCAACTAGAATTTAAAAAACATACTAGAAAAAATATGTTCCTTATGAATTAATCAATTAACCTAATTAATCTATAACTTTTGGCTAAAAATATATTCCTTTGTAGTTTATATTCTTCATTAGGATTATTAAGATAGATGCCCTCAAAGCATGTAATATTTTCTAAAGGATATATTTATAAATAAATAAAGTGAATTTGTTCATTATATTTGCATGCATGTATTTTTTAATACTTAATGAATATCATTAAAATTCTTTAATTATCTATGTGACCTTAAATATTGTATATAAGTATTATATATAAGAGGATAATATTAAAGGATGATAATTAAAATAGTCAACAACATATAATTAATTATTATACTTTATTATTCAATTAAAGTATGGAATCTTTAACTGTGTGCTACTAGTGCGAGTCATTCTATTAAGAATGGAACGGTCTTATTCAAATTGTTAATGTAGTAAGTCATTAAATGAATGCACTGTATATAATAAGATTATATAGGATCAGGACATGATGTGATATGAACGGCTAATTTTCTATGTAAAATTTAGTAAGTTCAAATCATTAGCCGATGGTCATATATTAGACGATCTTAATCTGAGTTATTAGAAGACTTCTATTTAGGGATTTATGTTTTTTGATTTACTTGGTATAAATTCAAGAATATAATCCCATCCCTTTTATTTTGGAGGAATAATGAAGTAAGTATATGAAAATGTTAATATTACAAGATGGATTCCATTCCTTCTCTAACGGAAAGCAAATAAATAATTCTCTTGAGTATTGATTTAGATCTTGAGTAATATGAGTGCTCAGTTTATGAAAGTTCATGACTTTATTATTCATTAAAGAATCAATGGCACTCAAGGATAAAGATGTGAATAGAAAGGTTAACGAATTTTACCTAGCTCTAATCATGAATTATTTATGAAGTATCAACTTATTTATAGTGGCTATATCAAATGGACGATTAAACCCAGCATTCTCTAGTTTTTGTGTTGGGATCCATGGCCCTACACATACGCGTGGGCTGGCACCATGGCCTCTGAGTCCTAGAAAGCATACCAAAACCCTAATGTAGGGTTTTAGGTGTTTTTCTCAACCCTTTTTTTGTTTGTTCTAATTTTTTTAAAAAAGGCATACGAGTACCAGTCAAAGAGGATTACACCAAGGCCTATGGAGATTTTGAAGGCTAAATAAATTGGGAATTTATTTAATTTTTATTATTTCTATTAGGTTGTAATTTTAAATATCTGAGGAACCCTGCCAAATCCATCTTGATTGTCGAATTGAATGTTTTATTTTATGTTGATAATTTATTGTATGTCCATGCATATAACATACCATATTAGTACTCGTGTGTCTACTTATATGTTTTATAACAGGCCATGCATACATGCATATTTATTTATAGTATTTAAATTGTTTTAATGATAAATATAGAATCTAAGTTGTAAATTGATTTAATATGATTTAATTGATTAATGCATACAAATTTGATTTGTAAAATAGTATTATTATATGAAATTGAATTTAAGAAATTTTAGAATTTCATACAACTAGAGATATAAAATGTTTATATTACTAGAAATTGTAAACCATGAGATGATTTATAACGAAAATACATATTTTCAAAATATTAAGTGGGAGAGGGTTGTATGGTAATATGATCCACTAGTCTTCACTGTTAGAATAACACCATAATGTTCAAATAGCTCCTCAAGACAGCATTGGTTTCATCCTCTCTACAAAGGTTGTCCATTTGGGTCAATAAAAGGTTGTTCTTCCTAGCGAAAGGATATCTAGATATACCTCTAATTTGACCTATCCTATGGTAGTACTTTAGAGTTAAGTCTTTAGAATCTAAAATGGTGGGTTATACTCATATATAAATTTTAATTGCATCTTGACCAAAATTACAGTAGCTTATAAATGTTGAAAATATTAGATATTTTGAATAGCATTTATTAATTGAGAATGTCTCCTTTTGATGTGCAAATAATCTAACATACCCTATGACAACACATTATTTCTGGCAAATTGAATTATAGTTGGCAACATTAGTAAACATGTTTTCATGTATTTTCATGTGCCTTCATACATTATATATTACTATGCCTTAAAACCTATATTATTTGCTTATGATATTCTTGCACACAAAGTAAAATGTCTATTTGTTTATTTTCTAGTAATATGTCTAATTCTAATATCAACCTACTTGCACTTGAACAACTAACTAGTAAGAATTATGCCAAATAAAAAGGTAATATGAACCTAATGCTCATAAAGGACCTCTACAAGTTCGTCCTCCTAGAGAAGTGTCCTTCGACCCCTAAAGGAAATGCTAGAGTAGCTAAAAGAAAGGCCTATTCTCATCGGCAAAAACCAATAGAAAACAAAATGCTATTTGTTAGCCGGCATGTCTAAAGTACTTTGTGATAAGTTCCAAATAGACTACCAATTTAAGACCTTACTTTAATCAGTCACATTTAAGTTGAGTAGCAAGTAAGGGTCATTCCTGCAAAGGATTAATCTTAATTAATAAATTATTAATTCTCTTAGTTGGGGAGTTTTGTTTTAATTTACTAAATTACTAAAATTAAATAAAACAAGAAGAGTAAATAAATAAATTCAAGAAAAAGTCACAAGGTTGTAAACGATGATGATGAGACTAGTTAAAGAATCAATCTCGACCACTAAAGAATAGAATTATGATGAATGCATGGTATTAGATCTAATTTCCTATAGAAACCAACAACCATAGATAATTTAACGAAAACATTATGTTGAGAAAGATAGGTTAACCAAGGCAACAATCAAACAATCTCAAATTATTTAACCTAGATTTTTCTCCACATGCGACTATATCAAAAACTTAACGATAATCTATAGTCTCAATTTGCTTCAAGACAATTATGGATCAAGATTCTTCAGCTAGCATTAGATAATTTTCACGCATAAATGGTTGTACACCCAATTAAAATAAGAAAATAATCATACACAATTAAATTGGTAGCATTCAATCACAAATCCACATCTAGGCTTTTGACATCCCTCTTAACCAAAGAAAATTAAGCTAACATAATTTTAGAATTAAACATTGAAAAATAAAGGAAAAACATATGGAGTTCAAAAAGAAGAAGGAAAACTTAAAAACTCTTTGAAGAACTTGAAAAAATCTTCATGTGAATTAATCTCCTTGAGCTTCAACAAATTTCTCCCATTTTTTCTCTCTTTTCTCTCCAAAGGGTGGCTAGAAGACAAATGAAACAGTGACTAAAACTTATGTCTTTTTGTGGTTGCAAGTTGTGCATTTATCATTAGCATGCAAGGATGAAAAAAAAAAAAACCAACTTAAGACTTAATTTTGGTGAATTTTGAAGTAAAATTCAAAGAGTTACGCCAAGTAGTGTAACAAGTTACGCTGGGCACATAGGGGGCATGCAAGGGGCTATTGAGGCACTTGAGATGCATGCTAGCTACTCTGCTGCATAGCATTCTCTACCTACTGGAAATGCTATGGCTGCAAGGGAATGCCTAGAGATGTGTGCATCCACACCTGGTCATGCTTTTGGCACGTTGAACACGCCTTTGGCTGCACAGGGGTGCTACGCATATGGCCCCAAATGGCTTGAAATGTTAATTTTGCTCCCAAATGATTCCAAAACTTCAATTTAAACCCCCAAATGACTTCCAAAATAAATGATTGTAATTTAAACTCCAAAATCCTAAATTTTTGTCTATTTTCCATCTCATCACCTTGAAACACCTATAAAACACAAAATCAAATATAAAAAACAAATTATTGAAAAATAAGCAAAGTGTCATGGGAAAATTAATTAAAAAATAATATCAAATTTAGCAGTCATCAACTTCCCCCATACTTAACCTTTGCTCGTCCTTGAGTAAACTTAAGACGAAAAACAAAGAACAAAAACATACAAGAACAAAAACTAACCTTTCAACCATTTACCTCATAGAACAATAAGAATTATGGACTAGAAATCATATAAGCATTATGGTAAATCTATTTACCACTCCCAAGCTAACATATCCTATAACAATCATACTCGTGTATGTGTGTGTATGAAATAGCCAACGTTACCAATACTTAGACAATACATGCTTCAAAAAAGGAAAACGCTTATAGTCCTCGTAGAAATGATCACCAAATCCTAGTTGAAAGGATCAAATGTCATATTCTCCTCCTTTGTTACAAAACTCCACTATGCCGAAGGCACCACTTGAAATCAATAAGGTCTTTGATACAGGTTGTAGTAAGGCCAATATGTAGTGGTTAAAAGAAAGAAAAGAATGGATATTACGAAGGTCCAAAAGACTTCATAGAGCTAGAGACATCGTTAGATTTCTTAATGAACACCTCTCAAAACCCCATAAAAATCTTAAATAGGCTGAAAATCATTGTATCAGGCCTTTACATCATTCTAATCAACCTTGTAACATCTAAATATGATCAGAAAAGCTCATGATATTTACTTTGTTCTTTTTTCTTTTGAAATGAATGGTTTTTTGTTTTTTTCATTCTTTTCTTTTCCTTTCATTTTTTCATTTTTTCCTCTTTTTTTGATTTTTTTTCTTGGGTTGTCCTTACAAAATTTCCCTTCCTTTCTTTATTCAATTGTCTTCCTTGTACTTATCCTTTATAGCTGATCCAATTTCTTACAAAATTCCCTTATACCTGATATAAGTCTTTAAACCTTAATTCATCTTTAGAACAATGGTAAAGGATATGACTATAAGCAAGCTAGGTAAGAAAATGTTTTTAGCCATATAAAAAGGTTTACATGAAAGGCTTGACTTGGCTTACTAGGGGATGTTCTCTTGGAACATCAATTAGAGCTCTGGTTGATTTCGCCTTGGTGCTCAAAAACCTAGTGCTTTAATCATTTTCCCAATGATGCTTGATTAGCCGTTCACCTCGAAAGACCTCCAAGAGAGTTTTAACATTCAACCCTAGCAAGTCAAAATTAAAATGAAAGTTAAAATGAGGGTATAAGAATCAATATATTCTAACATGCAAGGCTCTTTACTAAATAACATGGCTATTGTGCATAAAAAGTGATTATGATTATCATAAAGAAATATTAATACAGGAATGACCTCAAAATTCAACACAACACCTATAATTGATCAAGACCTAAAATTTAATACTTGGTTCTCATCAATAAAGTTGGAAGGTATCTTATGACTCAAAAATGACTTAAAAACCTAATCTAGAACAAACTCAAAACAATTTTTTTAAAATTTAAAATTTTTATTTTTCTAACAATTTTTTATTTTATTATTATTTACTAAGAAAAGCAAAAATTTTAAGAAAATCAAAAACAAATCCTAGAAAAGCAAAACAGGTCCTAAATCCTTCCCCCAAACTTAAACCTTACATTGTCCTCAATGTAATACAAAGCATAAAGGAAAAAAATGACCTAACAAACATAAGAAACAAAATAAAACAATGAAAACAAGAAAAGATAGATTGAAGGAGGATAATAAAAATCAAATCTATTATAGAGTGCTCTCCCTCTATTGGGTTGCCACCCAATAAATGCTTGGTTTATTGTTCTTAGCCTAACATGGTCCTACTCTCATCGATCTAGGTAACATAACTCGTAAAGTGGTACCTCCTCAACATCATGCTCCATAAAAGACTCATAGTGTGGGTTAAGCCTATGTCCATTCACCTTAAACACCTTGTTTGTTTTCATGATCTAGATCTCAACTGCATCATGAGGAAAAACATTAGTAACAGCAAATAATCTAACCTAATGAGAGCATAACTTATCTAGAAATAACTTAAGGCATGAGTGGAATAAAAGAAATTTTTGTCCTACAACAAAAGTCTTGTGAGAGATCATCTTGTCATGAAAAGCCTTAGTTTTCTTCTTGTAAAGCTTTGGATTCCTGTGGGCATCATTCTTAATTTTTTCTAGCTCTTGCAATTATAGCTTTCTATGTTCACCGATAACATCTATCTCCATGCTGCATTGCTTTACTGCCCACCATGCTTTGTTCTCCAACTCCACCAGAAGATGGCAAGGCTTACCATAGACTAAATGATGTGGATACATACCAATGGGCATCTTGTATGCTGTTCTATATGCCCAAAGTGCATCATCAAGTCGCAAACTCTAATTTTTCCTATTCGGATTAACCGTTTTTCTAAGGTCAGACTTCATTTCCTTATTCGACACTTAAGCTTGCCCACTAGTTTGTGGATGGTATGCTGTGGAGACCATGTGTGTGATGTTGTACCTTCTTAATAGAGCTTCCACCAACCTATTAAAAAAGTGGGTTCCTCGATCATTAATAATAGCCCTTGGTGTTCTAAACTTTGCAAAGATATTGGCCTTTATAAAATCTACCACAACCTTAAATCGTCAATCTTGGTGGCTTTAGCTTCCATTCATTTTGTAACATAATCAACTGCAAGTATAATGCAAAGATTACTAAAAGAGGAGGGAAAATGTCCTATGAAATCAATGCCCTAAACATCAAAAATGTCAACAACAAGAATGGGGGATTGAGGTATTTGATTCCAAGCACCTAACTTACCTGCCCTTTGACAACGATCACAAGACTTACAAAAGAGGTATGAATCCTTAAACAAGGATGGCCAATAGAAACCACAATCAAGAACCTTAAGTGTCATCCTTTTAGGTCCAAAGTGTCCTCCACATGCATAAGAGTGACAAAACGTTAGTATGGAATTAAATTCAGATAAGGGTACACATCTTCTTCTCACTTCGTTCTAGCAATGCTTCCACAAGTATGGATCATCCCAAATGTAGTAATTTGCCATACTCTTGATTTTATCTTCTTAGGCTTCAGTTAACTCATCTAACAACTTCTTGGTAACCAAATAGTTAACAATGTCGACATATTAAGGAGTTGCCATACACGCCTTGAGTAGTTGCTCATCTAGAAATTCTCTTGCACAAGTAAAACCTCCTCCTTATGAACAAGGAAGCTAAGATGGTCTGCCACCAAGTTCTCAATTCTCTTCTTGCCTTTTATCTCCAAATCAAACTCTTGGAGAAGTATCAACCTAATTAATTTTGGTTTTGCCTCCTTCTCGGTGAGCAAGTACCTAAGAGCTATATGATCAGAATCAATGGTTACTGTAAAGCCAATTAAGGAAAAATGAAATTTGTCTAAGGCAAAAATAACTACAAAAAGCTCTTTTTTGGTGGTAGAATAATTGAATTGGGCATCATTCAATGTTCAGGATGCATAATAATTGGCATGTTGAAGCTTTTCAATCTGTTTCCCCAGAATTGCTACTATAGCATTGTCACTGGCATTACACATAATTTCAAAGAGAAGATCCTAATTTGATGGTTGAATCATGGGTACCAAAGTAAGGAGCTCTTTTAATATATTGAATGCGTCCTTTTATTTATCATCAAAGTTGAATGCCACATCCTTTTGAAGCAATTTGCATAGAAGTAATGCCATCTACAAGAAATCCTTAATAAATCTATGATAAAAGCCTGCATGGCTAAGAAAAAAACATACCTCTCACACACTTATGAGAGGTGGTAAAGAAAGTGCGAGTCCAATATAACCTCAAGTATAAGATTGTCCGAGTAATAAAATTCGGTGAATTTGAAGTCGATCCCACATGAAAAAGGTATTGTCAAGGTCCAATATATCAGCTATATTAGTTTTAACTGAGAAATTTGAGGATTGAAGTCAATTATTTACATATTTTTTAACTTTTTCTATTTTTGAATTTTTTGTGATTTTTGGAACTTCAACAACAAGAAATATGACATAAATTAGAATGATAAAGGGAACTTTAGTAATAGATGCAATCAAATAGAAGATGAAACTTTACAATAAGTGAAATTTAATTTTAAAGAAACAACAATTTTTATAACGTTGAGGATTAAAGGTTCTATTCTAGCAATTAACTTAAATATGTTTTATTTGGTCTAAAATTATTTATTAAAATGGTTTAAATATGCAATATGTCATCTTCTGTCTACAATAAATCAAGAGTTACTAAGCATTTAATGTGTCAATTCATGTCTATAATGCATCAAAAACTCATTTTTAACAAATATGTATGATTTTAAAATTAACTAAATAAAATTAATAAAAGAATTTACAGTTAAGAATTTACCATGCCATTCCCTGTCTACAAATAATCAAAGTATTCTTAAGCATTATCTATGCCAACTTATGTCTATGATAAATTAAAACTTAATTTTGCCAAAATTTTAGCTATGTTAATATGAAAATCATAAGTTTTCTAAAAATAATTTTGACATTATAAAAACTTAGAAAACATTGGAAAACTAAAAATATTTACTTTAATTTTGCTAGAATTTTCCCTTTCTCCTTAGTAAAAAGGAAATTTAAAAAGACAAAGGTAAAAACACACATAATTTTACTAAGCACAACTATTTTACAATATAGAAACTAGAAGTATTTTACAAAAACATAAAGCTAAAACTAAGAAGAAAACTAACATAAGAAGAGAGAAAATAAGAGAATTAACTCCAAATTATGGAGAATGGTGTGAATTACAATGCATGGAAGGGGTATTTATAGTATAAGAAAATCTAGTATTTATAAGATATTTTATAGTTTTTATTATTTGTATATTATTTTTATTATTTTATTTGGATATTTTTAAGTTGAAAATGAGTAGGATGCAATTTGAGTGATTTAGGATTTTTTGAATTAACTTTGGTAGCCCATCCTACTAAAATCATATTTGAAATATGATTTTTTTAAATTTTTTTCTTTTCTTTCTCGGATGAATCAAGCTCAAGAGGTTAATTTACCTTATGGATCGTGTGCTTCTCGGCTAAATGATGGATGCACGAAGGCCATGGGATGCGCTGACTGAGACTTGATCTGGCAGCTGAAGAAAGATGGGGTAGAGTGAGAAGATCCTAGCCGTTTCCCAAGTCATGATATTTTGATCGAAGGGCAGAGATAAAGAGCTCACATGCACAAGCAACACTCAATTCCACAGGCGAAGGTCTGGATGCATGGATGACCGAGATTTATTTGGAGGTGTGATCAAATGGCTTATAAGGCACCACGTGTCAACTTTTAATTTTTATTTTTGTTTTTAATTTTTGATGCATTTGAGGTCCTTTTTGCCCATTTTACATTGTTTTGTTCTGTTTTTCATGTAGATTTCAAATCTAAAATAAAATAAACAAACTAAAATTAATTATTTTATAAACATAATTTTTACAATAATTTAAAAATATTTATTTTATGATAAAGCACACAAAAATTACTAAAAATTGATAAAAATTTCTAAAATTAATAAACCTTACCAAGTATATTATTTAAGACTCGGGAATATTCTTATAAATTACTAGAAACATAATAGAATATATTTAGAGACTCAAAACTTATTTATAAATATTTTAAGACTCAAAATAAAATCACATAATATTATTTTTATAGTTTTGATCATTTACAAACTAATTAATTATAAAACACACAAAAATGATTCTAAAAATTACTAAAAATATTATTAAACATAAAAACACACAAAAAGCATATTTTTAAACATATTTTCACATAAATGCACTAAAATATTGATTATCACACAAATGCTATAATTAAGGGATTTAATGAGAAATGTCAATGCAAAATGATGAAATTTAGCCTTAAGAAATGTGCATTATGTCATAGTCTCATCAAGAACGCATAACATCTACCTTAGATTTATCGACTTCAATGCCTTTAGAAGAAACAATACCCCTTAAAACTATCCCTTGGTTTACCATGAGATGACACTTTTCCCAATTTAACATAAGGTTAGTTTCTATGCATATTTTCAGCATAAATGTAAAGTTATGTAAGCAATTATTAAATGAAGTACCATAGACACTAAAATCATCCATAAAAACCACTATGATGTTCTCAGGAAAAAAAATACTTACCATACACCTTTGAAATATGGCTGGAGCATTGCAATGACCGAATGGCATATGTCGATAAGCAAATGTTCTAAATAGGCATGTGAATATTGTCTTCTCTTGGTCCTCCGATGTTATTACAATTTGATTATATCCTAAGTAACCATTGAAAAAATAATAGAGGGAGATAGCGGCTAACTTTTCAAGCATTTGATCAATAAATGGCAAAGAAATGTGGTCCTTGCGAGTTGCCATGTTGAGCTTTTGGTAGTCAATGCAAACTTGCCACCTGGTTTGGAGACAAGTAGGGACTAGCTCGTTCTCTTTATTTTTTACTACCATGATCCTAGATTTTTGGAACAACTTGGATCGGGCTCACCCACTTGCTATACGAGATGGGGTAGATTACCCCAACATCTAGGAGCTTTAGTATCTCCTTCTTGACAACCTCCATTATAAGAGTATTTAATCAGCATTGAGCCTTCCTTGTGGGCTTCAATCCTTCTTCAACTAGGATCCCATGCATGCACATAGATGGACTTATGCCTTTAATGTCGGCAATAGTCCACCCAATCGCCGTTTTGTAGTCTCTAAGAACTTGAATGAGTCTCTCTTCTTGTGCCGATGTGGGATTGTTGGTGATGATTAATAGCAATGTCTCTTTCTCTCCTAAGTACACATATTTCAAGTGATCTATGAGAGGTTTCATATCTAACTTTGGAGTCTGCATAATAGACGTTAAATGTTTCTCATTATAGGCAATTCCAAAATAATACCAATTTGGAAGAGGCAGTAAAAAGTCAAGTACCACCATGGCTTCCACCACTTCATCATTCAAGTCCAATTCTCTAATTGGTTTTATGACATCCTCCTTCCCCAAGTGCTTATGGAGGGCGACTTTCATCCCATCCTTGGTAGTCAACTCAAATAGTTGTTGTGAAAGAGAGTCAATTACATCAACTATAAAAATGGAATGTAAGTCACTATGATACCATATCGCTTCAAAGATGTTGAAGCAAATAATTTCACCATCTAACTCCATGGTTAAAGTTCCATCATGCACATCAATTTTAGTTCGAGTGGTCTTTAAGAACAATCTTCCAAATAAGATTGGTGTCAAGTTAGGCGATGATTCATCCTCCATCTTGAGAACATAAATATCCACCAAAAGGACAACTCGTTCACCTAAACTAACACATTTTCTAAAACTCCTCTAGAATAAGTATTAAAATGATTGGCAAGTTGTATAATAACACCAGTTTCCTCAAGTGGTCCAAGATTTAAGGAAACATAAATAAAATATAGCATAACATATATAGATTATCCTAAATCTGACGTAGCTTTTTCAAACCTGGAGTTTCCAATAGTGTATGGAATGGTGAAAGTGCCTAGGTCTTTACACTTGGGTGGGAGTTTCTTTAGTAGCACCACTGACACATTCTCCCCTATACTCACCTCTTCATTGCCCTTGAGCTTCCACTTTGTGGTGCACAATTCCTTAGGAAATTTACCATACTAGGCCACCTACACCTACTTGATAGTATCCAAGCGAGATATGTTTACCTCTACCTTCCAAAATTCTCTAGAATCTCCTTATCTTGCTCCTCTTTCTTGGATTTTACAAACCTACTAGGAAAGGAAGGAGGGGTGATATGAGAAAGAATAAGAATTTTGGTACGTAACTTAGGTGCTTGCATGCTATGAGTGGCGTCTTCTTCTGATGTTAACACTTGGTTGTTCTTGGTCTCTTTTTTCTCAATCTTTGCCTTTTTTTGTGTCTTTGATTATTTGCCACTTCTTAGATTCACAGAACTAGCATTTTTCTTAGGTTCACTACCGTTTAGTATGGCAACTTCCTTAAACTTTGAGCCTCCAAGTGGCTCACAGTTGTAGCCAATTGGCTCACTTAATGCTCCAAATTTTGGATGCTTACTCTTGTATCTTGTTGGAATTGAACAGTGTTTGTAGTAAGAGCCTTAACAAGGTCTTCCAAAGATGTACCTAAGTTTTATAAAGCCAGTTTTTGGTAGGCTTTATATTGTTATTAAGCCCTTTGTTGAGGAAAGCCCAGAGGATGGTTCATTAAGGTGTTAGGAGCTGCTTTTTGTTGTGGTCTTCTATAATTGAAAGTAGGATGATCCCTCCCTCCTTCATTATAAGTGTTGGAGGAAAGATCATACCTCCTTGATTGTCCGAGAATCCACCTATAGCATTTTCTTGCTCCATGTCGTCATCTTGTAAAGTTGGGCATATATTGGTAGAATGGCCTATGATAGAATATGTCCCACACACATTTACTTGTTGAACATTTCCCAAGGCCATTTATAGAACGAGAGAGTTAAGTTGTACAAATTATTGTTCAAAAGTAGGAGTACCAACTTCATTAACTTTCTTGGTGGTGGTGGTGGTGGTGGTGGTTCATGCCAGTGGCTAAACTATTGAGAATATACTAGCATATTTGCAATTAAATCTCTTTGGTTTCCAAGGTCTTGTCACCTAGTGCTCCTCCACTTGCGGCATCAATTATACTCTTATCTATTGGCAAAAGTTCCTTATAGAAGTATTGGATAAGGAGTTTCTCACTAATTTGATAGTGAGGGCAAACAGTGCTTAATTTCTTGAAGTGCTTCTAATATTCGTAAAGTGACTCTCTATTGTAGTCGGATGCGCTATATCTCCTTTCTTATGACTGTGGCTTTAGATATGGGTAAGTATATTTCCAAGAATAGTTTCTCATCTCGTTCCAAGTGGTAATGTTGTCGGATGGTAAGTAGTATAGCTATTCTTTAGCAAAGTCTGCTCGAGAGAAAGAAAAGGTTCTTAGCTTGATTTGCTCTTTAGATATTCTTGTTGATCTCATGGTTGAACACATCACATGGAATTCTTTGAGATGCTTCTAAGGGTCTTCACTGTCAAAGCCATGGAATGTGGGAAGCACATAAATTAGCCCTGACTTTAGTTCAAAAGGAGCCACAAGATCAGGGGACTTATTGCAAAGCAATTGTTGATCGAGAATAGTAGCCGCCAACTCTTTGAGTGTCTGATTGTTCATAGCCATCTCTTTTTCTTCTAGTTCAACCAAATCTTTTGAAGGATTGCCTAATGAGGACAATCAATAATCACAATTTGCTACTAATGATTAAAAATTCAAGATAATTACGGATCAAGATTCCTTATCTAGTATTAGATAATTTTCATCTATAAATGATTATACAACCAATTAAAATAAGAAAATAATCATAAGCAATTAAATTGGAAGAATATAAATGATTTCTATTGAGAAATTTGAGAATAATATCATAGCATTCAATCACAAGTCCATATATAGGGTTTTGACATCACCCTTGACTAGAAGAAAATTAAGATAAGAAAATTCTAGAATTAAACATTGAAAAATAAATGAAAAACATTCAAAGTTTAAAAGGAAGAAGGAAAAGATAAAAACTCTTTGAAGAACTTGAAGAAATCTTTGCTGAATTAATCTCTTTAAGCTTCAACAAATTTCTCCCCATGCTTCTCTCTCTTTTCTCTCCAAAGAGTGGCTAGAAAACTAATCAAAAATGACTAAAACTTATGTTTTTTTGTGTTTGTAACTTGCATATTTATAACTTAGCATGTAAAGTTGAAAAAAAAAAAAAACAACTTAGGGATCAATTTTCATGAATTTTGGAGTAAAATCCAAAGAGTTACGCCAGGGGTCGTAAAGGCACGCAAGGGGTTTTTGAGGTGTGCAAGATGCATGCTGGCTACATTGGTGAGCAGTGCTCTCTACCTATAGGCCTACAGAAAATGCTAATTAAGGTTGTGTAGGAGCCCCTAGAGATGTGCACGGCTGCGCTTGGGCTTGCTTTTGGCATGCTGAATGCACCCTTAGCTTCATAGGGGTGTAGCACATACGGCCCTAAATGGCCTAAAATGCTGATTTTGCTCCTAATTGATTCCAAAACATCAATTTAAACACCCAAACCAAAATAAATTACTACAAATTTTAAACTCCAAGATCCTAAATTGTCATCCATTTTCCATCTCATCTCTTTAAAACACCTATAAAACACAAAAATCAAATATAAAGCATGAATTACTAAAATATAAGCTAAAAGGCATGGGAAAATTAATTAAAAATTGTATCAAAATTAGCACTAGTCATTTTGCAAGAAGCATGAGAATTTAGAGACTACTTATGAGATAATACAGTCATTGGATGGTATGTTTAGCCAACTAAATGAAAAGGCTCGTCTTGATGCCATGAATCTATTCATGAACAATAAGAAGAAACCTAGCACTCCTATTCATGCCCATGTGCTCTACATAATCAATCACCTTCATGAGGCTAAGCTTAATGGAGCAACAATAGATAAGGGAACACAGGTGGAAATGATCTTAAAAAGTCTAGGCCCTGCCTACCAGTAGTTCAAGACTAACCATGTCATGAATAACATATTTATAGGGCTCACTCAATTGTTGAATGAACTCCAAAAATATAAATCTATTCATTGTGCAAAAGGTGGCGAAGCAAATATTGCTGAAGCAAGTTCTTACAAGAGCAACAAGAGGAAGAACAAGAATGTTGGGAAGCCCAAGTCTACGAAAAACAAGAAGCCTAAGAAGGCTGACAAGGGCAAAGAGACCAGCTCTAAGATAAAGGCCAAGAGAAAATGTTTCCATTGCGATCAACCAGGCTATAGGAAGAGAAACTATAACAAGTATCTTGAGGAGCTAAGGAAGTAGAAAAACCAAGGCAAATATGATTTACTTGTTTTAGAAACATGTGTTCTAGAGAATGAGTTGTTAACCTAGGTAGTTGACTTAGGAACGAATGATCATGTTTGTTCTTTTTTATAGAGTCTTAGTTATTCATGGGAGTTTATTGATGTAGAGTACATGATGGTCGTGGGCAACGGAGCAAGGGTATCGATAAAAGCAGTAGGAGAAGATAGAATACAGTTTAGGAATAACTATTTAGTGAACAATGTTTATTTTATTCTTGGTTTTAGAAGAAATTTAATTTTTGTTTCTAGATTAAATAAGCAATTATTGAAAGTTTCTTTTGGTAATGAAATTGTTTCTATTTTAAAGAATAATTTAAATACATGTCCAGGAAAACTAAATGATGGTTTATACTTTCTTAAACATAGTCCTAAACCACTATTTAACACTAAAATGTTCAAAGTTGTTGAACCTAAGAATAAAAGGCAAAATATTTCTCATGACAATAACACATATCTATAGCATCTTAGAATTAGACATATTAACCTAAACTAGATTCAAAGACTAGTCAAGTATGATCTTTTGAGGGAATTAAAGGTTAGTAAACTCCAAATCTGTGAATCCTACTTGGAAGAAATATGACCAAGAGACCATTCTCAACTAAAGGTACAAAAGCTAAAGAACATCTTGAGTTGATATATACAAACATATGTGGACCTTTAAACATCCAAGCAAGAGGTAGATATGAATATTTTGTCACATTTATTGACAATTATTCTAGATATAATTATGCTTACCTAATGCAAAAGAAATCCGAAACTTTTGGAAAATTCAAGGAATTCCAAGCAAATAAAGGTGCTTCGATTGGATCAAGATGATAAGTATCTTCACACAAAGTTCACAAACCATTTGATAGAAAACATAATATTTTTACAACTCACAGCACTTGAAAAACTATAGCAAAATAGTATTACATAAAGGAGAAATCGAGCGCTACTCAACATGGTGAGATTAATGTGAGTTATTCTTTATTGGCTACATCCTTCTAGGGGTACACCTTAAAAACTGTAGTTTACATTCTAAACTTGATTCCATCTAAGTCTATACCTAAGATGCCTCTAGAGTTATGGAGTACTTGAAAACCTAGTTTTAAACATATCCGTATATTGAGGGTATATGTCACACATGATAAAGGCAAAGACCAAGCATTTGGGACCTTATTTTGAAGTCTGCCTCTTTGTAGGTTATTCTTAAGGTACGATAGGAGGTTTATTCTATAGTCCTAAAGTTAAGAAGGTGTTTGTATCAAAAAATGCCACTTTTCTTGAGCATGACTATACGAAGGACTTCAACACAAGAAGCAATGTAGTTTTAGAAGAATTACTAATTGATCAGATCAGCTCATAGCCAACAATACTTATTGACGAGCCATCAAGAGATGTCGAGCAATAAACCGATAAGGCCATAACTTCTAGTCAGACGCCTTTGGTGGTTTGTTGTAGTGGGAGGAAAATTAGATTACCCACTCACTTTCATGGAGAAGCATAGCTAGTCCTGTGAGTGTCACTGAGGAAGGTCCATTGACTTATAAGTTAGCAATGGGAGATTCAAAAAAAGAGAAATGGCCATGAAACTCGAGATGGAATCCAAGTATTCTAACTCAGTTTAGAAGCTTGTTGATCCTCCTAAAGGAGTAAAATCCATTGGATGCAAATAGATCTACAAGAGAAAAAGAGGAGTAAATGAGAATAGAGACTTCCAAGGAAAGGATAATAGCCAAGGGTTGTACCCAAAAGGTGGGAGTCGACTACAAAGAGAGTTTCTCTGCAATCGTTATGCTTAAGTCCATTCAAATAATCTTATCTATTGTTACGTATTTTGATTACAAAATTTGGCATATGGATGTCAAGACGGCATTTCTAAATGGCTATCTTCAAGAAAGCATCTAAATGGTACAACCAAAAGGTTTCATAGTTAAAGGCCAAGACTAGAAAGTCTACAAGCTAGAAAAGTCCATTTATGGACTAAAGAAGGCTTTTAGATCGTGGAACATTGAGTTTGATGATGCTATTAAGTCTCATGGTTTCAAACAAAACCAAGATGAACCATATGTCTACAAGTAGATAAGAGGTAAGAAAGTGGTCTTCTTGGCACATTGATGACATCCTACTCGTTCGGAATGATAAGAAATCAATGTCACATGTCAAGTAATGGTTAGCCAGCTAATTCCAAATAAAAGATTTGGAAAATTCATGTTATGTTCTGGGGATCCAGCTCATCCAGGATCATAAAAAAAAAGCTATTAGCATTGTCTCAAGCTACATACATAAACAAGGTGTTTGTCAGGTATGAGATGCAAAACTCTAAGAGAGGGAAGTTGCCTGCTAGGCATGGTATTCATTTCTCTAAATAGCAGCCTTTAAAGATTCCTCATAAGGAAGAGGACATGAGATGTTTCCCTTATGCATTGGCAGTCAAAAGCCTAATGTATGCTATGCAATATACTAGGCCTTACATCTGCTACATAGTGGGAATAGATAGTAGGTTTCAGTCAAATCCAATATTTGATCATTGGACAGTTGTAAAATTTATTCTTAAGCATCTTTAGAGGACAAGAAACTATATGCTTGTATATTTTGGTGGAGATGTGTCTTTTAATGGATACACAAATTTTAGTTTTCAATCAAATTGGGACGATTGAAAGTTGATCTCAGGCTCCTTGTTTACTCTTGGAGGTGGAGCTATTGTCTAGAGGAGTGTAAAACAAAAGTATATTTCTAACTTTACAATGAAGGCTAAATATATGGTTGCTTGTGAAGCATCCATGGTAGCAATCTAGCTCTGAAACTTCTTGAACAATTTAGAAGTTGTTCTAGATATGAATAAGCCAATTAAATTGTCCAATGACAACAGTGATACAATCACTAATATCAAAGAACCTAGAAACCACAAGAGTACAAAGTTATAGAAAGGAGGCATCATCTAGTCTAAGATTTAGCCAAGAGAGGTGATGTGACCATGATAAAGATAGTTTCAAAACACAACCTAGCAGATCCGTTCACGAAGACCTCATCAACCAAAAGTTTTTGAGAAGCATTTAGAGGATTATCGATTAAAAGACATGTCTCATCTGCTTTAGAGCAAGTGGGAGATTGTTAGGATAGATACCCTCAAAGCATATGATGTTTTGTAAATGACATATTTATGAATAAATATAATGAATTTTTCATTAAATTTGTGTGCATGTATTTTTTGAATAATTTATAAACACCATTTAAATTCATTAATTATTTACTTGACCTTAAAATATTGTATAAAAATATTGTATCTAAAAGAATAATATTTAAGGATGATAGTTAAAATAGTTAGTAACATATAGTTAATTATTATAATTAATTATTCAATTAAAGTATAGAATCTTTAATTGAGTATTACTGGTGTAGGTCAGTTACATTAAGAATGGAATTGTCTTATCCACACTATTAATATAGTGTGTCATTAAATAAGTGCATTATATATAATGAGATTATGTAGGACTAAAGCATGATGTGATATGAACAGCTAATAATTTCTGTTAAATATAGCAAATTCTTTTCATATCGACTGATGGCCATATAGCATACTTCTATTTGTGGATTTATATCTTTTGATTTACTTGGTATGGATTCAGGTTTCTAATCATATCCTTTGTATTTTGAAGGCATAATGAAATAAGTAGTCGAGAATGTTAATATTAAAAAATAGAATTTATTCCTTCTCTAACAAAAAGCATATAAATAATTCTCTTAAGTATTTGTTTGGGTCTTGAATAATATGAGTGCTCAACTTGTGAATAAGTTCGTGAATCTATTATTCATTAGAGAATCAATGGCACTCAAGGATAAATAAGTAATTATGAAGGCTAACAGATTTTACTTAATTCTAATTATGAATTATTTATGAAAGATCAACTTATATATAATGACTATATCAAATGGACGATTCTGAGAAATAAGTAATTATATCTATAATTTTAAAAGTTGAATTGGATCTTATATTGGTTTTATTGAAGCATAAAATCATGGGTTCATTAGTCCCCTACCATCCTTGTTGGTTAAATTAATTTAAAATTATGAAATTCTAAATTAAATATCACTCAAAATAAATTAAATATTAATTAATTTATAATTATAAAATAATAGGATTATTTGATTAATTTATTTTGAAGACACACAATGGATAGGTTTCACTAAGTGTGGCGCACACAATAATGGGAATAGTCACTTGTGTAGTCCAAAGCTTGTTCACAAAAGTTGCCGTATTTAGAATTTTTATTTATAGATAAATATGATTTAATTCTAATATATAAAGTTAAATTTGGAAACAAATTAATTTGGATAACAAGCAGCATTCCTTCCTACACTATTAAGAGATTAGCGCCACAAGCAAAGAAAATCTCTCTGCATATGGTGCCACATAAGTATTAGAATGAGAAGCTTGTGTCTTTTATTTTAATTAAATATTTGGTATTTAAATGAAAATGAAAGGAAGCTTCTATAATTAAATGGGTCTCCAAATTTCTATAAATAGAGGTCTCCTCAATTCATTCTACACACAAGTGTGAGTCTTAAAGAGAATGAGAGAACTCTACTAAAACTTCCTTAGGTGTGTAGAGAGAAAAAGGAAAATAAGAAGTGTTCTTCATTCCAAGACTCGTTTTACTCATGCATTCAGATTAACAAGTGACTAAAGTAAAAAGGTGATCTTTAGAAACCTTCAATTCTATCTACACTCACACCTTCATCCATTTGGTGCTGAGAACTAGGCAAGGAAGACGATGGTTTCAAATTGAGAATGTCCTTTTCCCACTAGAAGCATTTCGGTCTCTCGTCTTCACCCGATGCTAACGTTTATTTAGCCAATGGAAAGAATTTGACAAGAAACTTTTTAGCCAATTTATTCCAAGTGGCAATGGAGCTAGAAGGAAGTGAACTTAGCCAACTTTCTCCTTATCTTAGAGTGAGAAAGGAAAGAGCTAGGGTCTAATAGCATCTTCAGAGACTCCATTATGCTTGAAAGTGTCACATATCTCTAAGAAGTTATCAATGTGAGAATTCAGGTCATCATTAGGCAAACCTCTAAATTGAACAGAAGTTTGAATCCTTTAGATGATAGCTGGCTTGATCTCAAAATTGTTCGCTTGGACGGTAGGCCTTCGAACGCTTGAATGAATTCCATAAAAAAAAGGGATGGCATAATTCCGCAAAGACGGGTTCTTCCTCTTTTTGTTGTTGTTGTGGTTCAACCATTGTATGATGGTGAGAAGATTGTTGCCTTTCCCTTCTAAGTCTTTGAGTAGTTCTTTCAATTTCTAGATCAAGAGGAATTAGTTCCAAGCTTCTAGCACGTCACATACAACAACCAAAAATCACCTAAAAATAAAATGAAAGTTCAAACTAAAATTTGAATTGATTGGTAATATTAATAAAAACTATTAAGTTAATCCCTAGCAACTGTGTTAAAAAATTAGTTCTTAAAAAATTACAAGTACATAATATCGCATAAACAAGCAATGTAATGATAAGTAAATTATCATTCCTACGAAGATTGTGTTTGACATTTGTTAATTACTAAAATTATAATAACTCTAAGATTATTTGAATAATCGATTGAAAAAAAATGAAACAAATAAAATTAAAATAAAATAGATAAAACTAAAATAATAAAAATAAGCTCTATGGATCCAATTTCACCAATTAACTTCATATGAATTAAATTTACGCTCTAAGTATTAATTAATGGAATTGTTATCAAATGCACTAAATTACCAACTTGCCTCTTACAATAAATTAGTTGGCATACTCTATATTCGTAAGAGGAATTAATTAACACATATTCATTAAGTTCAAGCGTTCAAAGTGATTACACATGCACTAAGGATATGTTCTTGTTCCAAATTGTTTATGCCACTCTATTACTAATCAAGACCCAAATTATGTTTTCTAATTTCATCCAAGTACAACATCATCATCATCTAATAATTGACCAAGTTACTAAGAGCATTGAGCACATAGTAGAATAGACAATTACTAATAATCAAATACCATTCCAAGAGAGCAAAAATAAATCAGAATCTCTTAACAGAATCTATTAGAGCCCTAGAACGTAAAACTAATTTATAAATGAAAATAAAACTAAACATAAAAACAAATAACACCAATATTCAAGCATTCTTAAAATATACAAAATTTAGAAAATAAAAAAGGAAAGATCTCATCAAAATGGTGGTTTAACAAACTCCAAGCTCCTTGTCTCCCAAATCTTCTTCTTCTTCTTCTTCTTCCTTTTTGTAGCTTTAAAAATGTCCTACAATGGCATCTTCAAAAGAAAAATAAAATACTTAAATCTAAATCTAAAAGTAAATCATAAAAATAAAATAATCCTACACTACAAATTATTATCTTCTTCTTCTTCATTTTTCTCTCATTGGGAATTAGCTCCTAAAATCCAAGTATGTTTCAAAACTATTCCCAGATCTTTTATAAAATGGAAACTTTTTTACCACATTCTCTTTTTGATTGCATACACTAGGCGAGAGAAAAAAAAGGCCAAACTAGGGCATCTGACACGCGCTAACATGTTGCACAACTGGGTTGGCAGATGGAGCCCAGGGGGCACATGGCAGGATTTCATTCTTTGAAGCGAAGGGCATATGGAAGCTTCGCTGTGCAGCAAACGATGGACGCATCTTCGCTATGGTTGTCTGTTGATGTAGGGCTACGGATGGTGCAATAATCGTTCGTCAAGGGCTATGCGGATCTAGTGAATATGCACTCCACGCGAGGGTGGTCTGCACGTGCGCTCTGGCATACTGATGAGGGTGATCCAACGGTCCATTTCGCCCAGTTGTGGTGTTCCTTGTGGGGAAGCTACGGTCATGAATAAATTTTGAATTTTGTCTTCTCAACCCCCATTTCAACTCCAAATTACTATTTTTGCCATTTTTATTTAATTTTGCTACACAAACGAGGGAAAAATTAAAATAAAATTAAATTCTATAAAATTAAATTAAAATGAAAAGAAAAAAATCAAATTAACTAAAATAAAAATATAATATAATAAAGATAAAATAATCCTAAAATGCTTAGGACATGGCAATATATATAATTCAACACAAAAACTATCTTTATAGAGCTATCAAGTGGAGGAGTAGGAAATAACAACGATGAACTAGAACAGGCCACGACAACACTCCTCGACTCAAATATGTGCAGCCACAAGATTCCGTCGATGTCTTCGTGGGCGACATGCCATGGGCAAGGACAACGGCAACAAGGATGGATCTTGTCTTGCAAGCAACATGCAAGGGGAGACTACGATGACAACAGGTCTAGCACGAGATGCCGTCGACTAAATCGAGAGCAACCTCTTCTCCAATGCGGGCAACAGGCGATGGGCGACAACGCCATGGATCTTAGTTGCTAGATCTTGACGTGGAAATCTCCTTTTGTCGTGTGTTGTCACGATCAAAGGTGTCATTTCGAGAAGCTTGGCTGCCTACAACACTCATGGTCGTCCGAGGAGAAGCTTCAACGACTCTGCTCTCAGAGGAGAAACAAAGAGAAAGGAGAGAGAAGAGAGAGGAGATGCTAGAGAAAGGGACACAGAATTTTTGTAATTAAAGTAATATGAAAAACAATTGCCAAATAAGTTGTGTGACAAAAGTGGGACAAACTTTTTAGAAACATTATTTTGCGGCATAAATAAAATAAGGGAGAAATAATGCAGCATAGAGTGTAAATTTCTCTGTAAATTAATAGCATGGTCTAACTCTAATATTTATTTGCAAGGCTGCTGCATACAATTGTACACAAATTAGGAGTTTTCCCTTCTTTCTAATAAATCTTTTTATAGTGAAAATTACTCTACTTATGGCACAAAATTTTGTCACTAGATATCATATCAAAATTAATATCATTGGCAAGTTCTCTAATGGGAATCAAAAAATAATTTATTGATAAGATTGTCTTTTAATCATTAGATTTATACTAAAAGTATGATTTTGACCAAATTTAATGTTTAAAAATATATATTACGGGAACACGTCTCCATTGAAAAAAGAACTCAATATCATATCCAAAACCGCAATGCTTATAATTTTCTTTCCCTAACCTAGCAAAATTTTTCTCCTCTTTATATTATACGGCAAAAAAATGAAAATTATTTTAAACCTGCATGCCAGTGTTGCAAAAAAAAAAAGGCTTTATTAAAACATGGCTTAATATGATTGATGATAGAGAATAATCCGTATCAAAAATTCTGTATATAGCATTGAAGGTAAGTTTATACTCTATTGTCCCAGCTTTTTAATCTCTTGTGCTGGCAAAAAGACCAAAAAAAAAAAAAAAAAGAATTATCCGTCCACGTCTATTGTTATGAAAAGACCTTGCTATTCTAAACATGGAACTAAAACAAAACAAGAAAGTCGAGAATTGGGTGTAAACGGAGTAACATAAACTACTGTCTCCCTAAAATGAAGACAAAAAGTTGCATCTTGAATTTATTCAAAAAGAATGCCTCTGACTTTTTATGCCATTCGATGTATACTTTCAAGACTTAATATACAAATTTATATCTTTTTTCTTGATTAACACTGAAATTTGACCTAGAAATACCCAAAAATATACTCTCAAACATAAATGTAAAAAAACAAAAAACTTTAAAATGTTTTTAAAACCCAAGCTCTCAAATGAGCAGGCATTTGGTACAAAAAATTGGGCTCATTTCATACTATAATTTAATAGTTTGAACTCAAAATTTCTACCAAATCCAAAATGCTCCCATATTGCTTTGTTTTCAAGATTTTAAATTCAGTTTTCAAACTACATTTTTCAAACTTCCCATTTCAAATCAAAAAAAATAAGTTCAAACAACCATTAACCTAATGAACCCTAAGTTTTGAAAGATTTTTTTCCCCTTTCTTTCTCTTCTATTCAAGGATAACTTAATTATTTTAAATTTCAAAATCAATTATTGACCAAAGTATATAGATTTTTATATTAAATCTAATCTAAAGATAGGATAAAAATTGAATGTATAATTCTTGAATAGGCCTAAAACAGAGAGTATAGAAAGGTTAATATCCCTAAAAAAAAATTTGGAGTGTGAAATTACTAAAACCCATAATTCTTTGAATGATGAGAAAGCAACATAATGCTGCTACAAACGTATAACAGTTCATCAAACTTCGACCACAAAAATCCAAGAACACGCATCATCAGCACCATCACCGTCAAATACATTGCATGAAAGAATTGCTTATAATCACGCATTTCAGAGTATTCTCTAAAAGAAGACTATCAAATTTGAAGCATTTAACCATTATGACCAAACCAAATGACACTAAGTTTTGAAAGATTTTTTTCCTTTCTTTTTCTTCTATTTAAGAATAACTTGATAATTTTAAAAAGTCAAAATCAATTATTGACCAAAATAAGATTTAACATTTTACATTAAATCTAATCAAAAGATACATATTTGATGAGATAAAAAACTGAATGTGTAATTCTTAAATAGACCCAAAACATAGGGTATAAAAAGGTTAATATCCCTTAAAAAAACACTTGGAGTGTGAAACAAGAACCCATAATTCTTTGACCGATGAGAAGGCAACATAATGCCCCTACAAACAAATAACGGTTTATCAAACTTCGACCACAAAAATCCAAGAACACGCATCATCAGCGCTATCACCGTCAAATACATTCCATGAAAAATTTTTTTATAATCACGCATTTCAAAGTATTATCTAAAAGAAGATAATCAAAATTTAAGCATTCGACTGTTATGACCAAACCAATCAAAAGCCAACACCTACAATTTATCAAATTCCAGTATATAAAGAATAACATCTGAGATTAGATATTAAGCCACCGAAGTACTTTCATAATGCTGTGTTTTGTGAGCATTTCTAGGGGCAGGAATGAAAAAATATTAATTCCCCCCTAATACCTAAAAAAAAAAAAAAAAATTCCTTCTCCCTCCACCAAACAAGACCAACAATTACAGGCACAAAAAAGTAGAGAATGCACTGAAATGCAGCTACAACATAATCTCCTCCCGCAACCTATTGCTATCATCCGAAAGATCCTTCTGTAGCAAACAAGGTTGGAAAAGCGCAATCAACAGTGGATTCTTTCTCAGGCAAGATAAAAACTCATCTTTGCTGATTTTCCCATCACTATTGGTATCAAATTGAACAAACAGCTCATGGCCCTGCAAGCAATCAGTGTGATACGATACACGTTATAAATGGTCGAAGATTTTGTACGGAAATGTTGAAGCAACTTCCTTTTTCTTTTTTTTTCTTTTTTTTTTTTTTTCAATTGCGCGGATAGCTTGGTAAATTTGATACCTCATCCTGAGTCAACTCCGGAATTGCAAATCTGATGGACTCTCCTAGCTGATTAAAAAGCAATCAAAGAGAATATGCAAGTCAACTTATCTGAGAAATCATGAGGAAATTTAAGAAAAGAGCAGTAAGAGTCGCATACTTCTTGCTCTGATATGCAATCATTTCCTCTAAAAGCACATTTGACAAAGGCGAGTTCACAGGCTTGTCGGAATAATGGTTGGTTCATGACATTTGTTGATCCAAATAAAAACTAAAAGCAACAAATAAAGACCAAATGAGAACTAATACAATCAGGCATCACATGGAACTGAATTTGTTGATCGCTGTCGAATTTTTCATCTCAAATGAATCCATTGCACAACCATAATCAGTTGGAGAGGGCAATACCTGCTTAAATGTGATTGCTCCGCATTTCTCCACATCAATGAATGAAAATATCTGCATTTCCACCCATCAAATATGCACATCAAAAACATGAATAAAAAGTTTCACTAGTAAGTATGTCGAACTGAAATTTCACAAAGAAAATCAAGTGACAAGAAACCAAACTGAGTGCATACTAGAAAAAGAAGTAAAAATATGCATTTTCCCGTAATATCTAATATCCCAATGTAAGTGGACATATGTTCTTCATTATGTTGAGGTTCTTGAGTTCCCTTTCTCTATATTTTTTTTTTAATTTTAGGCCATAAAACTCGAAGCCAAATTTCGATATCCTTGGTTTCCTTCCACTAAACAGTTTAATCAGTAATGAGTGAAACAAACCACAGATACACATCAAGTATAAGAGAAATTTTTCCACCAAAAGAAAAAACAAAATCAAAGTAAAAAGCGTGAATAACAGAACCAAGTTGTCTCTAACGACCCATAACTTCATTTTCATGTTTGCAGAAACACCAAAATTGGATATCTTCCGAACCACAATTCACCAAAAGCAAGAATACAAGGGTAAACCTCTCTAATCCAAAAAATCAACTGGGAATGAGAAAACCAATAGTCCAAGAAAAAGCATCAAAATAACATAACATTTAAATTTTGTCAGACCGTAGAACAGCTAATAGTTTGGTAGCTAACCTCCTCAGATAAAGTACAAGTCTTGAGTCTTAGAACCTTCACAAAATCATGGTATTTAACACGGCCACTGCAAAAGAAAATACAATAATAAGAGCAAAAGTTCCTGAATTTGTACACGAATCTAAAATAAAACGTCAATAGAAAGAAAGAGTACCATCGGACATTTAATAATCATAAATCTTGAAAAGAAATTTGACCAGAAATTACAATAGTCTTTCCAAAATGGTCAAATTTTATAATGAAAAAGGTCTTGAAATCAACTAAGAAGCCTCCCAAAAAATAGGACACAACACAAATACATGAAAACAATGTTTGAATGTCAAAAAAGATATAATGAAATGCAGAGAAAAGGATTCAAGTGAAAAAAAAAAAAAAGGACCAAAACCTGTTGCAAGCCTTTTGCATGACTTGAACCAAAATTCATGAACTGATTAGCCATTTAACATTTGAACGTGATTAAGTCACGTCTCTCATGCAAGACCGGAGTGCTACTCAATACCATACAAAACACATGAAAGAGAAGTAAAAACAAGACAATCTGAAGAACTCTACGCAACAACCAAGACAATAGATTTTTTAATACTGACAAATTTCATAATCCAATAAGAAAACTAGTGCAACACATTACATATTATTTTCTATATAAATAAAACATGTCATTTGTACCTGGGATTGGGATTCATGGAAAGAAACTTGTCCAGAAAATCTATAGCTTCCAAGCTGCTTACATGGTGTAACTGAAAAACACAAAATGAATCCACATTATCTTTCAAAGTCTTACCAAAATTTCAAAGTACGTATAATAATGTAAAAAAAATAAACAATTCGGCCTCAGAATATAATACCAAAGATCCTACTACTTGATACCAATGAAGAAGTCAGTCTAAGACTCTAAATAATATCAATTGATTCTTTAAGAATCTTGATGTTAGAAGGTCATGACTAATGAGTGATATACAATACAAATGTTGGGATCAAAGAAGAGCCTGGTAAAATTAATAGCACCACAACAAAGGAACAGTTCAAATAGAACAACTTCTTGTTCTTAATAAAGGCAGGAGTAGTATTCACAAAGAAAAACATGAGCTTAACTTCAATAAAAACACCCAAGAAATATACAGCCTAAATACAGAAAAAACTATCCAGAAAGGGGGGGAAAATTTGTCATCCTACAATTATCCAAGTAAAGTTGAGTTCTCAATCACCATATCTGCGGTGAAAAAAATTCAGGGCTTTAGATTGTGAGTGTACTTCACTTTTGCACTGTATAAGTTGTAGGCTAACACAACCTAGCTTCTATAATATGAACAATCACGTTCAAAGTACAAGGCAGCCACCATTCTATCATTTCACAGAAAAATACTTTTTAAAAGTTTTTTTCTTTACAGTATCCTCATAAGGTCTTGAGGGAATAATTTTAGCAAGAAACAGAATGCATGAAACTCATGCCAATAGATACTGTAGCCAGAGCCCATGCAACGTATATGTAGCCAAGAGAATTAGGTAAATCTTCTTCATGGGTGCACATATATAAAGTTCTCTCTTGAAAAACTAACAAATATAATATTTAATAGGAAAAAACTCACCAAACAGACTATAATCCATGCACACAGAATTCCGAATAAACTAAGCAAAGCAAATAAATTCTAATCCACAGACTCACCAATTCCATCCTAGCCATTTCAACCATGTAAGCTGAGGGCTCAGCCTGCAAAATCATTGCGAAATAATTCGTAAGGATGGTTGAGCAGCGACAATAACAAATGAAGCTTCAAATCAGATTAACACAAGGAATAAAAAATAAAATAAAACAAATAAAATAAAATTATGCAGCTACCAAGAGATGCATAAACAGGGGAGCAAAAATGAAGTTCTTTATTGTTTGAACTACTCAAAAGAGGGAAAATGAAAGTAGTACTTATTAATTTCATGCAACGTGGAAATACGAAATCAGACGTTAATCATTTAATTTGCCCTGGCAAAAACTTAAAAAGGGACCAATTTGACAATGAAGAGTAAACACAACCTAAATAATTTGAGTTCAAACTGTGAAAATAGAAGTAGTTGCGATCAACTTGAGTATATGGATCTCATAGAACTGAGCAACCAAAAATAATAAACATATACTTTAATCAGCGTTTGATATCTATTCCCATTTTAGGCTTTGCTTTCTAGATGATCTTATAGTCACGCTGCAGGTAAAAGCACAGAAATTCATTGTTAAGAATTTCAAAACCAGACAGACAGCTTATGATGGATTAACTGGAAAAAGCTGGATAATTCGTCATTTTCCCCAAAAAAAAAAAAAAAAAAAACACAAGTTTTGATGAAAGTGTTTCAAAAGGTGTAACGGGGAACTGTCGATCAACTAGAAAGCCACTGTCACTAGTGGTAAATAGATAGACATTCAAAAGTTGCTACGACAAAAGATTAGTTTAGTGCCATAAACGCAAACCAATAAACAAATACCTGCTTTGACTCAGCTGCTTTCATCAGAAGCATTAAATCGCCATAGGAATGAGATGTCTGTACAACATTTAATGCAGTTGCAATAATCTGGCCAGTCTGCATAGCATACAAATTGTTATTATTGTAAATGAAGAGAAGTCACATAATACATGGACCGTATTTCGCAACCTACCAACTAAGTTATCGGGCCATAAATGCTCAAGGCATCACCATTTTTAAAAAGAGAGATTCAAAAAACAATTGAAAATTTCAGTCACGTCTAGCTAAAGAAATCTAAAAGAATCACCATCACTATAAACATTTTTGAATATTCAATTCATTTTGTCCAGTTGTCCACATAAAAATGTGGAAGTTGAAAAAATGAAAACACTCTATTTTCACAGAAAGAAAGATTTCACTTCCTGTAAATATCAAACGAGCACAAACATGTAACCAAAATCAAAGAAACATGGTGCTAATGCTCAACTTCCACATAAAAGATGAATTGTTTGGCAGAGTGATTAAAACTATTTGTTAGAACTGTCTTTATTATAGCATGTGATAGCTTTACACTGTAGCAATTTTTTTTTTTAATTGTTACTATAACATGTGAGAGCGTTTTACACTGTTTATAACTGAGAAAGTGGTCCGGTCCACTTTCTGCCAAACACCCTAGTAGGGATTTTTTTTTTTTTTTTTTTGATAACTCAAGATGTCTAGGCCTCTTTGAGAGCCTGACTAATCCCTAAAGGTGTGTGTAGACCCTCCTATCCAAGCACACTGGGACAAACTAGGGGAGGTGGCCCCAAAGGGAATCGAACCCAAGACTTCCCTGTTAATGGGTGAGAACCTGAGCCTATTAAGCTACCCCTTGGGGTTAAAAGATGAATTGTAGATGAATGACAAGAAGATACTCACCCTTTCTGCAAAATGCACAGCGCGTTCTTTTTCATGATCAAGGGGTGAAACAACTGGAAGATACTCTACCTGTTAACAATAGAATACTATATGAATCAATATTGAACTTTTTTCAATGCGAAACTTTCTCTCATTGAATAATACAATCACAAAGGAATGAGGATGAAAAGTCATCAAAGAGCATAAAACTGAAAGTATAACAAGAGACACAAAGTACAAGGAAAAAAAAAAAAAACACACACACACACACACTAATTCCCAATAAGCTGACAGTCCTATACATGGGTCACACAGGGTAATGCAGCACTAAAAAAATTAGATACAACATACCTCCATGAAATTGTGGAATTGTGTGAACATCCTAAACATCAGCTTCGTTAAAGATATAAGCCCCCTAAAACAGCGTGACAAAATTAAATACGCCTTTTAGTAAGTAAGACAAAATTGGGGGAAAGAAATAAAATAAACTCAAGATTAAAATAATATCTACCAAGACTGGTCAAAGTGTACATGGGGATAGCGAACAATAACTGGTTGGATTGGGTAACCAGGGATGAATGCACCAAGTTGGAATGAAATCACAACTCTTCCATTTGTAGTGGTTCCTTCAGGAAATAAAAGAACTCGAGGAAATCTATCGCAAGAAGCCTTTCTCTGTTTTTGATATCCTTGAAAGAACATTTCTGTATCAAATGGCTTATAAATTGATAGACATAATTTAATTCTATACTATGTTCCAAACATTAAAGAATTGAGAATCTAATTTGTTTACATAAAAATAGAGTATTTTCTCAACCATACACTACAGGAGCACATAGACTAGCTTCTCGACTATACACTACAGGAGCATATGCATCACGAACCATAAATATCTAAATAGGCATAGGATTCGTGATGCATTTTCTTTAATTAATTGGGATTTTAGAGGCTTGAGATTTTGTAAAAACCAAAAAACAAAAATCAAAACACAACAAAAACAATCAAAATACTCATAATAAGAAAAATTGCAGTAAAAAGAGCCGAGGCTCGTCCAAGCAAGCAAAAAAATTTAAAGTATGAAAGAGAAAAGTTTAAACTCAACAAAAATAGGCTTCCAGAAGTACAAGACAGGTATATATCAAATTAGTTAACAACATGCGCTCAACAAGGATTAACAAAATAAGCTGCTTAAAACTAATAGAAACATTCTACCTTTATTTCATTCACTGCAAATTTCCTTGATGATGGTGAGAACCTGTTGACATATATGACCTGAGAACATAAAATGACGGGAGACTATAAAATTTGCAACTCAACGCCAGCAAAAAAAAAAAAAAAGGGGGCCACTAAATTGATTCATTAAGCATATGAAGCCTAGAAGGTAGAGTGTGTGAGAAAGCTAAGAGCTTGGAGACATGAAATGAACTTACTTGCATAGCCCTGATAATTGTTCCAACAAAGGGTAAGGAATCATGGGACTCTGATGCTACTATGGTAGGAAACAATTCGTAGAAATAGAAAATAGGTTCAATGTATGACACATGGTTAGATACAACTATGGGAGCGGTTTCCCTAGGAGCAGGTTTCCCCTTCCGCCTAATCCAATGGTAGCTGCAATGAAAAGCACAAGTAAAAACATTCAAGGAAAAACAAAATCAAATTCTCATTCATAATTCCAGAATTCAGAAAGGCCAAACGAAAATTGAATTCAAAAAACTCACCCGAAAGAGAAGAGGATACAGCGGGCACAAATCCTAGTGATCCACATGAGCCTACACCTCCACTTAGGCATCGGGTTCTGCTTGTCCTTCCAACCCTGGAGAGCCAATTTGGTCGCCAAATACCCGACGGCGAGGCAAATCCCAAAGAGCACAAGCCTAAGAGCCGCGATGGGCAAGCAAATCAATATCTTCACCCACTCGTAGGCGCCGCCGATCGCCACCGTGTGGTTGCGGAAGGGGTTCACCGTCGACTGGCGCGGCACGTCGAACCAGTCCGATCCGAGGAACGCGTAAGGGTTCCTAGAAGAATCTGAGCGGGCATCGCCGTCGCCGTCGTCTTCGTTGTTGGCGTAACGATCGATTCCGTTGCCCGACGGTCCGACGTCGTCGTCTTCCCTGACTTCGACGATTAAGTGAGGGTGATCAGACGGCCGGGACGTGAGGAGAGGCGAGGCGAGATCGTAGTCCGCCATCGGAGCAGAGGAAGAGGTAAAGCGGAAATGGGAAAGTAAAGAGAGAAAGAGATTTGAGGAAGTTGTTAAGGGTGCGGAAATTGGAGTCTATGGATCCAATACGGGATTTTGTGCGATTTGTGTCCGTCTGTCTGCGTGTGTTATTTTGTGTTTGTGGTGGGAATACTTATTGTTTGGATGGAGGGAAATTCTTTCTTTCTAGATAGATAGCCACGTGCTTTTTCCTTTTAAACTTTTTTTTTTGTTTAATTTTCAAGCAAAAAAAAGAACTTCTTTTTTGTTTTAACGTTCAAAGAAAAAATGCATATAACATCAAAAAGAAATTATTGCTTATGTTATTCATACCCACACTGATAAGCCGTTTGAAAAAGTATTTTTAATTATTATTTACAACTATAAATAATATAAAATTTTCATATATTATATTATAAATCTCTTATAAATCATAGTTTTCAAAAATTTTTTTACTCCAACTATTTATTTTTCAAAACTTAGATGCCAGTTCTTTAAAAAATTGACTTCTTTGCGGCTAAAAAAAAGTTTTAAGTCCATCCAAAAACTTATTATTGCGTTTTTTTCATTGTTTTCCAGTGCCATGGTTCTGTAATAGAAATGGCATAAAGTTTGAATTGGTATTTACATTACATTAACTTATATTTTTCTTCCTCAATGAAAAATTATATATACATATCTATGTGTGTGTGTGTGTGTGTGTGTGTGTGTCTATGTTAACAAATTATCTTTTATTAGGAAAATGAAAAGTCTCCCCTCAGAAAAAATGTAAAGTCATATCATTAGCATTTTATGGTCAGCTTTTCTTTCCCCCGCTGGCTTATCTAATTATTTTTTTGACGGAATTTACGCAAAAGAAAAACCACTTTTTGATGCCAAGGCTGGCCATCCTTTTCCTCTTTCAACCACCGGTCTTCGACATTCTGTCCCTTAAAACAAAATCTTGGGCGTTGCATGTCCACTTAATTAATTGGAAAATTCGCTAATACGATTAATAAGAAAAACAAACAAACAAACTGTTAAACTATATTTTTTTGATATAATTTGGTGAGTCTAATTGTGTCTTACCAATAGGATTGATAAGGAAAACAAACTGTTAAACGATATTCACTAATGTTTTTTTGAGTCATCGATAGGAATTTTTTTAGCGTAGAATTCTTCTAATTATAAAATTAAAAAAAAAAAAAAGATTCTCAAATTCTTCATAATGAATTCGGTAATTTCTTATTTTTTAAACAGATTAAACCTTTCTATATATAGTTCATCATTTGTCAATCTTTCATTGCAATTGGAAATTTTATTAACTTATTCGATTTTTATTTTTTTGTTTCCTGTTTTTTGTTTTTTGTTTTTTGTTATTTCAATGAGCTTCACAACTTGGATAGTTCACTTCTTGTCTTCCTTTTTTAATTAGAGGAAATACTATTTTAGGACTGATGGTATTCGAATATATTATTTTTTAAAAAGATTTAAATCTAATTACACATAAAACAGATACAAATGAATAGTTAATTTCAAAAGTGGACCCAACCTAACTAACACATTTTTTTTTTCCCTGAAAACGCTTAATGGACTTTTGATGGTGATCCGGATACTATAGAAGAGTAAATTAGGAATTGCACCATTTTTTAGGCGATGTTACGCAACCTTCTCCACTATCTATGCTTAATTTGAGTCGCACCATTTTTGTACAGTAAAAAGTCAATCTTGCTTTCATACTCTTCTTCTTCCTTTTCTCACCTCTTCCTCCCTCTTCCAACAGTGCGGTCATCAAGCCACTCCGCCGCAAAGCTTCCATGAGCCAATGGACGTCACACCGTCCTTGAGGCAATGGAGATCATGATGATGGCGAGCAGTTAGTAGATCTAGCAGGGTTGTCAACTAGCTTCGTCACGAAAAATGGGAGGTCACCATCATGGGGACTTGTCCGTCGATACACGAAGAAAAGCAAGGCTTGCTCGTGCTCTCCTCAGTGCGATTGGAGTGGCGAACACACGATCTCGTTGTCGTCAAATCGAGGGCAAGGAAGATTAACTTGGCGAGCTTGATCGGTGCAAACTTAGAAGATATGTACCAAAGCTCGCGATCTTCATCGTCATTAGATTCGATGAGCCGCTCCCTTATAGCACCGGCATCACATGATTAAATCTCACCTGTATGAGGGCGACAGAGATTTAAGAAGATTGATAATCCTCCTCATCGTCTATTCTCTAATAAACAAGATCTAATCTATCAACACTCCGTTCGCGGCATGTCCACCTGATCCCTGATGTCATCGTCGCCACCAATTTGAGTTGTTTGAGTGGTTTTTTGAATGTTTGTTAGTGTTTTTCCTGAAGTTTTTTGGTTTAGTTTATCACTAATACATCGGAGTTAAATATTAATAATACTCTTTGTTTAGTTTATCAATGACCGATTCTAGAATATTATTGATAAACTAGAGTTTATCATTGGTAAATTATATTTAATTTATTTTTTGTTAAATTTAAGTTATCAATTATAAACTTAAGGTGGATTGAATAACGATACCTACAAAGTAAGTGGTATCTATGTAATTTACACTGATCGTAGAATTAATATTTGGAAACCCTTTTAAGGATTATAATATCGTTAAGGTCCGATTTAGAAAGGCCTAAATCAAAGACCTGATTTTCAAGTCCAAGTAAACTCACTGCCCAAGTTGTGTATCTATAACGCCCCTATAATAATAAATTTAAATACAATATCATTTCAAAACAATAAAGCATTGCCCGTGGGTCTTTGAAATAAACAGAAAAAAAGAATAAGCTTTAAATACAAACTACAGTTTTAGTGGAGCATCATATAAAATACAGTCATCCTCACCATAGTTCAATTCCCAATCACATATATCACTTAACACAGCCGCTATAAAAGTATTATGACTCTAACATAATTTGGACAAGTTACAAAAAGATCTTCCAACACAAAACTAGCAATGCTGTCGCCTATTCCTCGTCAGATAAGTTACACTGAATTCCACCTAAGAGATGTAAATATTATAGGAATGAGCATCGACATGCCTAGAAGGAAAAACTATTACTCATCTTTAGGTTTTATTCATTACCATATTAAACCTGCATGGTTAGTTAGTTCATGTCATTATCCAATTTATGATATTCATTATGATCATATTCCATGGATACCATCGTTAATCATTACCAAGTTTCATACATATACATAAGTAAAAATATTATGATTTATCATTATTCCTATGTAACCACGTTAGCATAGAGTATTTATCACTTAACTCATTGAAACCCAAATGGACATGCTTTTTCACTCTTCAATCATTCCAAGCGTGTTAGGCGAGGGGACATCAAGCCCTGAATCCTCATCAAGTCGATTCATGTATAGTGCGTTTTGGGACTTTCGACTCAAGGGAACGCCATCGCCTCCCCTCTATTTTGCCTTTTAGGGTATTCATGCCCAATAACATAATCGTCGTCCTTTTCACGTCTTACCATTCCTTTATAATCAATCATTATTTATAGAGTTAGTATTCCTAATCATGCTTCTCAATTTATAACAACATATGTCAAATCAATATATTCCTCGTTGTACAATGCAGAATGAGTTCCATACCTTAGTGTAATGAGTAATAATCATATACTTTCCAAATATCATATACATGTCTTGCAATATAAAACAATCAAGTTTTAATTCATCAAAACCTCACAAAAGATAAATAATAGAATCCCTACCTCTTTGCAATATATCCACTGATAATTTCCAACTTACAAAATCAAATTCATCACTTAAGCTCTAAATACGTCGTTATTCTAAAACGTATAAAATAATCATACTTTAACTTAAATCCTAATTTTTTATTATGTCAATTTATCATTTATTTTTATTAGTGTGCCATAATCATTAATGTACTAAAATTGTGATTATCAATTTTTTCAACTTAATTTTAGTAAATTATTAAATAACAATAAAATAAAAATACATGAATTTTATTTTAGTACGAAATATGTTAAAATGAATTTTTAAAATAAATAATACGATTTTAAAATATTTAGAAATAAAAAAATTAAAAAGTTTGATATTCGTTAAAACAAAATTATTTGAAATTATAAACTTTATAGAAAAGTATTTATTATTTCCGAAACATAAATTTTTAAATAATTAGCCTTCTCCTAATGGTTTAGTCTTCTTTATTTGTCCCTAAGGTTAAAAGTTCAAATCCCACTTGAAGCTAAAATTTGCCTTTGATTTTATCAAATCTCCCTTTTAGATCCGAATTTTTGAGTTTTTCTTCAAATCTTGGTTTTCTAGTAGCTTTCTAAGCATAAAAACAATATATAATCATTTTCATATAATATAAACTCATTTTCATAGATTTTTATACTCAATTCACAATCAAAGTCACAAATTAAAAGATCATTTAAAACCAAAACAAAACATGTTTATATTAAACTTCTTCATTTATAACCTTGGAAATCTCTTTCATACATCAAACTAATCTATGATAAACCTTTGAAATATGTTCCCAACATTCATATGGAATTAGATTAACAATATAAACTCTATTTTTAAAGCATGTAAACTTAGATTTTATACTCATGCACCAACACAACAACAAAACATATACATATATAATTCTCATGAGTTTACAAACTTTTGGATGTAAAACTTTACAAATGAAAGATTTAATTCGTTCATAAAGTTCTAATCTCAGATTATGGCTAGGTGAAAGCTTGAAATGACTCCAAAACAGGTTTTTTGGCTTTGGAATTCTTTTGCTTCAATTGGAGTTGACGGTGGCTGGATTTATGGCTGCCTTAGGGGAGTTTTGTTTCAGCAAAATGAGAAGAAGAGAGCTAATAAAAAGAAAGGAAATGATTAAGGGGGAGACAAGCAAGTGAGTCACGGGAGCAAATGGGAGAAAAGAACAAAATGGGTGGTTGTCTACCTTGTCTCCTTCGGAGACTTTTGCAAGAAAATGCCAACATAGCATTTTCGTTAATAAGTGGTATGGTGGAGACAACTTGGTAATTTAAATACAACAAAAAATTTTAAATTATCACATTTTATACATTAAATTTTATAAAGTGATACCTGTTGAAATAATGGATGTTACAGCTCTCCCCTCCTTTAAAACAATTTTGTCCCCGAAATTTTCTTATAACTGATCATAATATTAAAACAAATATGGTTATTTTTCTTTCATCATAGACTCAAGTTCCCGTGTAGCTTCCTTTATATTATGATGTTGCCACATCACTTTCACCAGAGGAATTTTATGAAGATGTAACATTTTTACCTCACGATCCAATATTTGAATCGGAACTTCCTCATAGGTCATATCTCCTTGAATTGGGATATATGTCCACATGATCACATGTGAAGGGCCGGGTTCATACTTTCTCAACATCGATACATGGAATACGTTATGTACATGAGACAATTGTGGTAGTAGGTCTACACGATATGCTAGCGTTCCAATCCGTACCACAATCTCGAACGATCCCGCATACCTTGGTGCTAACTTTCCTTTGACACCAAATCGAGATACACCATGTTTTGGTTTCACCTTTAAAAACACAAAGTCTCCGACCATAAACTCTAATGGTCGTCTCCTCTTATTTGCATAACTATTTTGTCGACTTTGAGCTATCTTAAGCTGTTCACAAATAATTTGGATCTTATCTGTTGTTTCTCTAATATACTAAGGCTGAGGTCAAGGCGCTCTTCCTTTTCAACCCAACACAATGGAGATCTACAAGGCCTACCATATAAAGCCTCATACGAGGCCATTCCAATGCTTGCCTAACAATTGTTGTTGTATGCGAACTCAACACATAGTAACGATGCAACCTAATTGGTTCCAAAGTCTAGCACATAAGTTCGAATCATATCCTAAAGAAGCTAAATGACAAGTTTAGATTGTCCATTTGTTTAAGGATGACAAGTCGTACTAAAATTTAGTTGAGTTTCTAAAGCTTTTTGCAATCCTCTGTAGAATTTTGATGTAAACGTGTATCCTTATCAGAAACGATCGACATTGGTACACCATGCAATGTCACTATCTTTTCCACATATTACTGACATAGCTTTGTGACATTATAAGTAGTTCTGATTAGGATGAAGTGGGTTGTTTTTGTCAAATGATCTACAATTACCTAAACGGCATCATGTCCCATTTGAGTCTTAGGAAATCCAATAACAAAATCTATTGTCACATGGTTCCACTTCCATTCTAGAATAGGTAGGCTCTTCAGCTCACCTCTAGGCTTTTGATGCTCTACTTTGACCTATTGACATGTCATGCACTTGAAAACAAAAGTTGCTGCATCTCGTTTCATTCCTCGCCACCAGTATTGTTGCTTTAAATCCATATATATTTTAGAGCTTCCAAGATGAATAGCGAACTTAGAATGGTGTGCCTCATCCAACACTGTATGCCTGAGATGAGGGTCCTCTGTAACAACTAATCTCCCTTTATCAAGTAAGAATTCTTCTGGCTCAATCTGCCATCTATCTAATTGTTCACCATTCTGTATTTGTTCCCAAATCATATGTAATCCTTCATCATGCCATTGTCCTTGTTTTACTTGCTAAATTAACATAGGAGTTGCTATCACATTGAACAAAAAGGCTCTTTCATCATCCTCATAATACTACAAGTCAAAATCGACAATGGTGATTGTTTGTCTCCAATTCTACAATGCTAGAGTGGCAATAATTTCATTGTTCTTACGACTCAAAGTATCTACCACTGCATTTGCTGTTCTAGGATGGTATTGAATACTAAAGTCATAATCCACAATGTACTCAGTCCATCTTTGTTGCCTTAAGTTGAGATCCTTTTGAGTAAATAAATATTTCAAACTTTGATGATCCATATAGAGCTCGAAACTTACACCATATAGGTTACATCTCTAAATCTTGAGCGCGAAAACCATAGTAGCTAACTCAAGATCACGTGTAGGGTAGTTCTTCTCATGGGGTTTCGATTGGCATGAGGCATAGGCAACTACTCATCCATGTTGCATTAGCACACAACCCAAACCATTTCCCTAGGTATTAGTGTACACAGTGTAAGGCTCCTCGTTATTGGGTATGATAAGCATAGATGCACCGGTGAGTCCTTGCTTCAATTCCACAAATGCTTCCTTACATTTATTGTCCCATATGAACTTAAAATTCTTCCTTATAAGCCTTGTCAATGGAGAAGCAATCTATAAAAAGTTTTCCATGAAGCGCCGATAGTATCTATCTAATCCAAGGAAACTTTAGATCTCCAACACGTTCTTTGGTGGTTCCTAATTTAGTACTTCTTCAATCTTGGAGGGGTCCACTGAGATGCCTTCTTTGAAGATAACATGTCCTAGGAACTTGACCTTTGTCATCCAGAAGTTATACTTTTCCTTCTTCGCATAGAGACCGTGTTCTCTTAACGTCTATAAAACAATCCTTAAATGTTTAGCATGCTCTTCTTTAGTTTCATAATAGATCAAGATATCATCTATGAAAACAATAATAAATTAATCTAAGTACGGTCGAAAGACACAGTTCATCAAGTCCATAAAAGTTGTTGGTGCATTGGTTAATCCAAAAAGCGTGATGAGGAATTCAAAGTGACCGTAGCTAGTTCGGAAAGCCATCTTTGGAATGTCCTATTCCTTTATCTTTAGTTGGTGATATTCAGACCGCAAGTTAATCTTTGAGAAGTATCAAGATCCTCTTAACTAATTGAATAACTCGTCAATTCGGGATAAAGGGTACTTGTTCTTAATGGTTAGTCGATTGAGCTAGCAATAATCGACACAAAGTCTCAACGATCCATCATGTTTCTTCATAAATAACATTGAAGCTCTCCAAGGTGATGTATTTGGTCAAATAAATCCTTTCTCTAGTAGTTCATCTAACTGATTCCTTAGTTCTACCTTCTTAGCAAGATCCATTCGGCATGGAGCAATAGAAATAGGTGCCGCTCCTGGAATTAGGTCGATGACAAACTCGATTTCTCTATCACGTGGAAGTCTGACAATTCATCTGAAAAACATCTGAAAATTCATCCACCACAGGAATATGAGGATGAATCATTCCTTTTTGATTCTCCCTTTGAACCAAAGATCATTCCAAGATTGATGAAATTCCTTCATCCTCTAATGCAAGGCTTTTGCACAGGGGCTGGTGTCATTGTCCCTGTATTTGCTTGAAATTTGATGACTTGTCCATTCTTGGTGAACAAAGAGACGCAATTTTTATGACAATCTACTATTGCCTGATATCTAGTTAACTAATCCATTCTTAGTATTATGTCAAACTCTGTCATGGTAATTACATACAAGTCAGCTAATGATTTATGTTCCCCTATGACAATACACACTGATTTACAAATTATGGTAACTTCAGCTATTCCACCCATTGGTGTTCTAAGGGTTAACGGTGAGCTACATGTCTCAGTTTCTAGTTATAGTATGGAAACAAACAGCATACATATAAACGAATAAGTAGCACCGATGTCAAACTATACATGAGCCCAAGAATGAGACATGTGAATCATACCATCTACAACGGAGTAGTTGGCTTGCTTTGCTTGTCCAGCAGTAGCTGTAATAGCATAAGTAAGTTGGTGCTTTCCTTTTATCATTCTTTCTGCCCTCGATTTCTATGGCTACTACTAGCATTAATATTATTCCTCCTACGAAAATATGGTATCTGATTCACAAAACCCTGAGGAGTCGATTCAAAATTCTAATTGAGATAAAAACTAGAACACTGTGGCTAGTGTTGATAATTGTATTAGGGCTAGAACCCTCAAGGTTGAGTCCCTGAAGCTTGAGAAACTGGTGAATTTTGTTGGGATGTTCCTCAGTTTTGACTCCATCCCCACATAGTGGAGCCAAAGTGACTTCCCTGTGGTCTTGGAGCAAAAGATGGTTGTGCAGGGTGATTAGGACAATTCTTCCTCGGATGTCCCACTTGTTCACAATTATGACAAGCTTATAGTTGAAAGCGACTGTTACCCAAAGATCCACAATTAATACTCACTCCACTATGTTGAGTGACCTACCCTTGAGACCTCTCTTTTTTACTTATCTTCTTTAGAAGCCCACCAGAACCCTTGTACGCTCCATAGGAGTTGTTTAGTTTTGACTCTACTCGCTGAGTAGCAGCTACAAGTTCGAGGAATTCTATCAATGGGATGACAGCTATCATCTATCAGATTTTTAGTCTTAGATTATTCCTACACTTCTTGCATTATAGCTAGACAATTCTATAAATCGAGCTTGGTATTTAGGTACCGTCATATCTCCTTGCACCAAATTTTTTAATTCCCATAGCATCGCTTGCCTATGGCTTTGGGGAACATAAGTGTTGTGAAATATGGTCTCAAACTGATCCCAAGTGAGGTTTGGCATGTTGTAGTTGTCTTTCTGGAGATCCTACCATTCTTCAGCTTTGCCCTCAAATATATACATTGCAAAACTGACTTGATATTCTTGTGAAATTCTCAAGGTATCCAACTTCTTCTTAACTGCTTTAAGCCACTGTTCTGCCATGGCAGGATTAGGTTTTCCACTAAATGCAGGAGGTTTTTGCTTCATAAACTCTTTTGGTAGAGTTAGGTGACGTTGCTTGTGGTCATGAGCCTCCGCAAGTCTTTACATGTTTTACAAGGCTTAAAGAATTCATCCCAAATTGTCTACTTCCAATGTAGGTGGTTGAGGCTGTGTTACTCGTCTTGGTTGCTCAACTCCTTGAGCTTGTTCTATTGGGTCGGGTTGTTCAACTTCTTGAGCATGTTCAACCGACTATGATTGTTCACACAATTGCACTTGACGTCTTGGCGTCATATTTTATATTGATTGCAGAAATTTAACCAAGATTAGTACCAATGATGATGACATTGGCATTTAACTTTAAAACAATTTCAAAAGATTAATTTTTAAGGTGGTGCTACACCCCCTAAGTGAACCGAACCTAGGCTCTAATACTAAAATTTGTAACGCCCCTATATTGAATAAATAAGAATAAATTTAAATACAATATTATTTCAAAACAATAAAACATTGCTCATGGGTATTTGAAATAAACAGAAAATAAGAATAAACTTTAAATATAAACCACATTTTTAGTGTAGCACCATATAGAATACAGTCATATTTACTATAGTACAATTCCCAATCACATATATAACTCAGCATAGCCACCATAAAAGTATTATGACTCTTACATGATTTGGACGAGTTACAAATAAACTAAGGGTATGTTTGTTTCATGCATTCTTTGAACTCAATGGACTCAAATTTAGATTCGAGTATCAAGAATCCTTTAGATACACATTTGTTTCCCCCAAAATCTGAATCATTTGAATATCAAGAATCCTAGTTTTTAGAGTTTTCATCCCCCTTTAAACTTTTAATACTCATATATCTTTGCTATAGTAAAAATAAAATTCTCTCTATTATATTTGAGGAAAAAATCATAACTTCTTCATTTGATATCCAATTGAGATGATTCTTTTTTCACTATGTTCCTAATAAAGAGAGTAATAAATCAAGATCCATATTGTACATTTTTTAAGATCATTAACATTAAGATTTTATTAGATTTTTTAATAAATCAAAAACTATCTTCACTACCTCTCCAAACACAAATTTCAATTTTATTCCATACTCAGATGTAAACTTAAATGCACATTCAAACATTAATTTGAATAACAATTCAAATCACTAACTCAAATCCTAATTCAAATTAAACGAATTCAAATTAAATCACTAATTTGAATCCATTTACCAAACAGACCTTAAGATCTTCCAACACAAAACCAACAGTGTTGTCGCTTATTCTTCATCAAACAAGTTACACTAAATTCCACCTAAGAGATATAAATATAATAGAGTGAGCATCGACATTAGAGCCGACAATTTCAGACATGGCACGATGACACGATACAAGAACGACACGATATAAACGGGTTTAGAACACACGTATATTAATTGGGCCATAAATGGGTTGGCACGAATAACACAAAAATAAACGTGTTGGATTCATGCTAACACATTTAACATGCTTTAACACGCTTAATTAAATATGTAGTAAATGTGTCAACACGATACGACACGACCTGTACATTTATAGCACGTTTAATAACTATAGTATTTAGTAAAAGAAATATATTTCAAGTATATTTATTAAAATAAAATATAAGAAAATATAGAATGTAAAATTTGTAATCAAAACTAATAGGTTGTTGAAACTAATTAATTAGGTTTAAGATGTGTTTTATAACTTTATAAACCATTCTTTCTATTAATTATTATTAGAATATATACCTAGGATATGTAACCTTAATTTTTAATTCATTTTTAATTTAAGCCAATTAAAAAACCCTTTTTTAAGTTTTTTAAGTTAAGTGATTATACCAAAAATACAATTATACAAAAAATATCCCAATTTTAGACCTATGTTTTCACTAAAATATCAATAAAATCAATCAAGAAATATATATTTATATATTAAATAATATAAGCTTAAAATTAAAAAAAAAAGCTTAAAACAAAAAAAAAAGCTTGAAACAAAAAAGTTTCAGATTTGTAAGGCAAGGAATCGAACCTTGTACTTGGAGTGTGTTATTGCTTAGCTCACCACCACACTAGATAAGCAACTAGTGTTAAATGAATGCCTTTTTTATATTTATTATGGTTTTTTTACTTATGCACAAAAGTCGCACATCAAGAGGAGAGTAGAATCTTTTACAACTCTTCCCTATATAAGACGAGCTCCCCTTGCTTTTACATTCTGTCTTGGTTGCCAATTAAGCCAAATGGTTTCAAAATAATAGTTCTTCAATTTGAGCTCTTTAAAAGATTGGGCTCTTTAAAATATTGGAGAGAAAATTCAGTTTAAAATATTTAATAAATAAATATTATTATAATTTTATAGTAAAAAAATAAATATTAAGTAATTTAATTGTGTTATGTGTTATAAATGTGTTGGTATGAATACTATTTGTAATTGTATTGTAAGTCGGTTGGTACAAATACAAATAGTAATTGTGTTGTAAGCGGGTTAGTACAAATACAAATATTAATCATGTCATTTTATGCGTGTTGTAAATGGGTCGTGCGTGTTTATATTTTGGTACGTTTATTAATCATGTTAATCGTGTTATGTCGTGTTACACGTGTTATAGGCGTGTCATGTTCGTGTTTATATTTTAGGCATGTTTATTAATCGTACCATGTTTATGTTCAGCGTAATCATGTTGTGTTGTAATCGTACTGGGACGAACACGGCACATAACACGATTTGCCAACCCTAATCGACATGCCCAGTAGGGAAAACCATTAGTCACCTTTAGGGTTTATTCATTACAATATTAAACCTACATAGTTAGTTAGTTCACATCATTATCCAATTTATGAGATTCATTATGATTATATTCCGTGAATACCATACGTTAATCGTAATCGAGTTTCATACATATGCATAGGTACAAATATTATGATTCATAATTTTTCCTAGGTATCTACGTTACCATGGAGTGTTCATCACTCAACTCATTGAAACCCAAATAAGTGCACTTTTTCACTCTTCAATCATTCCAAGACGTCAAGTAAGGGGACATCAAGCCTTGAATTCTCACCAAGTCAATTCCTATACAGTGTATTTTGGGACTTTCGACCCAAAGGAGCACAGTTGCCTCCCCCTATTTTACCTTTTAGGGTTTTCATGCCCAAGGATGTAACCGTCACTTTATTCACGTCGTACCATTCCTCTATAATTAATCATTATTTATAGAGTTAGTATTCCTAATTATGCTTCTCAATTTATAACAATATATGTCTAATCAATATATTCCTCGCTGTACAATACAGGGCGAGTTATACATCTTAGTGTTATGAGTAATAATCATATACTTTCCAAATATCATATACATATTTTGCAATGTAAAACAATCAAGTTTTAATTCATCAAAACCTCACAAAAAATAAGTAATAGAATCCCTACCTCTTTGCAATATATCCACTGATAATTTCTAGCTAATAAAATCAAATTCACCACGTAAGCTTTAAATACGTTGTTATTCTAAAACGTATAAAATAACTATACTTTAACTTAAATACTAATTTTTAATTATATCAATTTATCATTTATTTTTATTAGTATGCCATAATCATTAATGTACTAAAATTATGAATATCAATTTTTTCAACTTAATTTTAGTAAATTATAAAATAACAATAAAATAAAAACATACAAATTTTATTTTGGTATGAAATATGTTAAAATGAATTTTTAAAATAAATAAAAAGATTTTAAAATTTTTAGAAATAAAATAATTAAAAAGTTTGATATTCATTAAAATAAAATTATTTAAAATTACAAGCTTTATAGAAAACTATTTATTATTTCTAAAACATAAGTTGTCAAATAACTACCATTGTCTTAGTGGTTTGGTCTTTTTTATTTATCCCTAAGGTTGAAGGTTTGAATCCCACATAAAGCTAAAATTTGCCTTTGATTTTATATCTTTCTTTTCGAAAAATGACATGTTGTCATGACAAGGAGCCCAAAATATGAATTTTTGAGTTTTTCTTCAAATCTTGGTTTTCTAACAGCTTTCTAAGCACAAAAACATTATATAAACAATATATAATTATTTCTACACAATACAAACTCATTTCCATAGATTTCGTACTCAATTCACAATCAAAGTCACAAATTCAAAGTTCATTTAAAACCAAAACAAAACATGCTTATATCAAACTTCTTCATTTATAACCTTGGAAATCTCTTTTATACATCAAACTAATCTGTGATAAACCTTTGAAATATGTTCCCAACATTCATATGGAATTAGATTAACAATATAAACTCTGTTTTTAAAGCATGTAAACTTAGATTTTATACTCATGCACCAAAATAGCAATAAAACATATACATATCTAATTTCTCATGAAAACTCAAGTTCAAGAACACAAATTTGAGAACTTTTGGATATAAAACTTTACAAATGAAAGATTTAATTCATTTACAAAGTTCTAACCTCAGATTATGGCTAGGTGGAAGCTTGAAATGACTCCAAAATAGGTTTTTTGGCTTCAGATATAGCTGGAATTCTTTTGCTTCAATTGGAGGTGACGGTTGCTGGTTTATGGCTACCTTGGGGGAGTTTTGTTTCAGCAAAATGAGAAGAAAAAAGCTGAATAAAAAGAAAGGAAATGATTGAGGGGGAGACAAGCAAGTGAGTCATGGGAGCAAATAGGAGAAAAGAACAAAAGGGGTGGTTGTCTACCTTGTCTCCTTTCGAGAATTTTGCAAGAAAATGCCAACATGGCATTTTCGTAAATAAGTGGTATGGTGGAGACAACTTAGTAATTTAAATATAATAAAAATTTTAAATTATCACATTTTATACATTAAATTTTACAAAGTGATACCTGTTAAAATCATGGGTGTTACATGTATCGAGCCCAAAGAAACCAATTGTATTAACAATCATCTAGCAGTCAATATGCTCAGTCCAAGCAATCAAGATTATACATATGATGGACAGATTACACGAAAGACGTGAATCTTAAATGTAATAGTCTAAATGATAGGTCCCGCAATCAAGGAAATAAAGTTGAGTGCTTTATTCATATTAAGATTATTATATTGTCTACATCTCTAACGGGAGATGACTTTTCTTGGTCATCAGAGTTGGACTCCACAAGTAAAAACATTGGTATATTGTTATAGGTGATGATATATTAGATCGAGACAAAAGTTGAACTGATTGAATTAATAATTTCATTTGTTTAAATCAATTCACTTTAGACAATTATATATATTATCTCTTAATCCTAAAATGAATTAATGGGTCCATCTTCTTGATTTGTGTCTTTTGATGTACCAAAGGGTGACATCTTAAATTATTTGAAGGTGTGCATGCCGGTACGTTGGAGACATGACTCTTGATTGACATAGACTTGTTGTTTATAAATATAGAATCTATAGCTCTTTTGTAGAGTTAATGTTATTCTCTTATAGGTATTATCTAATAATTAAAAAACTAGAGTGCTCAGCCATTTGGATACAAAGGTGTAACTGATTGGTATACTATTTATCAATAGTAAGTATTCCAATGGTGAGATAACAGAACACAAGATAAAAATAATTGGGAAAATAAAATTTATCCTTAAGCCAATTATAAATATCCTATGAGAATGTTACAATCATGATATGTCATGGGTAATTAACTTATTGGAGTTTCGTAATTTTATATAGTTCAAGAGAGCAACTCAAAGCTTTTAGTAGAATAACTTTAGAGTTGACAATTATAAAATATACGTATTGGGGGTATGTTATTTTATAATTATAGAAGCTTGATCTACATATGTTCATTAGGTACTTTTTGCTAGCTTACAATATTTCCTATAATGATAAGGCATATTTTTCTTACATATTAGTAACTTATGTTAATTCTTAGATTGGTTTAAATTCGGTTGATTGGATTTGATAATTCATGTTAGTTTATTGGTTGAATTAATTTTATGAATTAATTCAAGATATACATGTTGAATTATTTGAATATAATTTGATATGAGATTATCTATATATGACCATTTTAATCAGATAACTTCTCTATTGGGTTATTTGAATTAAAACTGAGTTCCATCTAAGATTCTTGTGTAGAATAACATATAGAAATTTTTAGAACTGGACACATCGACAGGCCGACGCCTTCGTCCAACCAGCCGGTGGAGCATAATTTAGTTATGAAAACAGTGCAATCGGTAGGCCAGTGGTCAGGACCGGCATGCTGGTTGCAAGAAATTCTATTACGCCTTTTCACGTGTTTTGTTGCAAATTTTGATCCACTTTTGAATTTAGAAGCCTTACCTAAGTAGAATTGACTCCCTACCAACCACTCTAAATAGGATACTTTTTTCAATTGTTATTTAGATTACCAAAGAAATTTAGAGAGAGTATTCTAGTAAGAGAAACTCTAAAAATCTTATAAGACTAATGTTTAACATCTCAAACTGTACCTCTTGTTTTTCACTTGTAGTTGGAAGGAGACGTTACAAAGAGGAGAATTCAATGATGTGTGCCCATTCGCATTTCGATCGTGGAAAAAAAAATAGCAAAAAAGACTAGTTTATTGAGGCTCTTCTAGATGCAATTCTCAGTAGCAATTTTGTCAAAGTTTTTCTTGTCACAAGTGTAGTTCCAATTCTAAGAAATGTGTAAGGTCTTAATTGATTTATATATATATAGCATGTCTAACTTGTTATTGGAATAAGGCTTTGATTTAAAATTTTAAAATTCCGTTACGTTCAAGTTTTTCCAACATTTTGGGGTGAAGTCTAAGAGTAAAAACATACAAGCTTAGGCATAAACTAGACAATATTATACCAAATGGAGGTATTGAGCGTTACAATTTTCAAAAAAAAAAAAATGGAGATAGAGCTAATCTTCACTAATTATGGCAACCTAAGCGAATAGCCCTTTGTTTTCTTGTTTTGGTTAAAGATGTGAGCATGGAAGCCAACCAATTTTGTTAGAAGAACATGCTACATAACATTGGACCCTTTTTCATAATGAGCACTTGCAATATAGAAATTTATGCCTTAAATTAATGCCCTCCCCTAGAGGTGTTCATGGAATACACCAAACCATTTAAACCGGTCAATCTTATTGAATCTGCTAGATTAGATTAAATTATGAAAATTTTGCATTAGTTTTGGATTAAGATTTTCCTAATTCGATATATACCGATTAATTATCTCTCAATCCTTGTAATCTGTGAATCCAAACTGTATATTGTATAAATTATATATGCATATACCTATATACACACAAAATTTTTATAAATATATAAACCTATACTCCTACAAGAGTGTGTCCAAAGTTTATATACTTAAGTAAAAAAGCTTAGTCCAATTCCAAAGACTAATATTATTTACTTATAACATTTACTCATGTCTAAAGTTTATTTAAATTTGTTAGTTGTAACGTTTTGTTATGTTAGAACTTAGTTTGTTATCAAAAACTTGCATTCTATTAGGTCGTAATATGTTGGATTTTATTAAATTATGTTATGTTACACTATGTTGATTTTAATTGCTTGTTTTTTAATATATTTAAAGTCTCAATCTGTAAATCCACAGAATCCAATCTGCAAAATATGTGATTTTTGGATTAGATTAGAGAGTTTACGAATTGGTTTCGGATTGGGATTTTTCTAATCTAATATATATGGATTAGATTATAGATTAATCCCTAATCCTTGTAATCCAATTTGTGAACATCCCTACCCTCTCCAAGCTCCTTGATTTTTTTGCTTTTGGTACTTCGAATCTAAACCTTCTAGCATATATTAGTTGTTACTATATTTGGCATTGGCATATGGCAACTCATTACAATATACGTGTATATATGTAAGTAGAATATATAAAACATTGGTTAAGAGAAAGTTAAAGTCATCTTCAATGTTTTATTTTTTATTTTTTTAAAATGAAGCCATCTCATGTATTATAACAAAAGAAATGCTAAACAATGTCAATGTTATTTTTGACAAAAAAATAAATTTAATGTCTATGATGTATTATTATTCTTTTTATTATTTTGTATTCTAAAATAAAAAAGGCATATACTTTTCAAAAAAAATATAGTTTTAAAACAATTAAGAAATGACAAAATATAATTATTGTGAAAAAAGTAATAAATAATCAAATAGTAAAAGTTGACACTATTGAATGTTGGAATTTAAATTATGTAATAGTATTTTAAATTTAACATTAGAAATATATTATATTATAGAAGAAATGATCTGTTTTTTTAACTCACAAATATCAAAATATCAAAATTTGAGAGTGGCATTAAAATTTGTCATTGGCTCTAAAACATTTATTTTGTTTCATGAGAAAATGTTATTCATTCCTACTTAAAAATAATACAATGCAATTATTCAAATATACAAATACATAAAACCAAACAAATGGGATTTATTTTCATTAAAATATCCAAAAAAACCCTATATGTTTTGCCTAAGTGTCACCTTTGTCCCTCTTATTTATGTAAATTTTTAAAACAACCCCTGTGTTTATAAAAATAGACTCCCAATGCCCCCTAAAGTAATTAAATATTTAAAAATACTATGACTATCTTTCCAAATATATATCAAATGTAGTCTTAAATATTACTTAAGTAAAAACTTGAATGATAAAAATTTAACATGTTCAAATAAATATTTTAATCTAGCAAATACGTTAATTATTTTAAGAGTTTTTAATTTTTTAGGATTGATTTTACTTAATATTTTAGCTTATTAATGTTTTATATTGTAATTAATAAAGGTTGGGAAGGGTAATCTTGTCATTTTAAAGAAATTAATTGCTTCAAAAGGTATTACAAGTCAGATTTTATAAAAACAAGAGATGTTTTGGGTAACAAGAGAGACAACAATGATATTTAAGAAGAACACAAGTGGATGTCTTTGATATTATTCCAATGAAAAATACCCAAAATACTTTTTGTGTTTTGCCTAGATACAACTTTTGCTCTTTTATTATACAAATGCACGACACCTATTGTTTTCTCAAATCCTACTCAAAATGCCCTCTAAAATAATTAAATTTTTGAATTTTTCAAGACTACTCTTCTCAGTTTATATTAAATATTATTTTAAGTATGAACTAACAAAAAAATTTAAATAAAAAATAATTTAAGATGTTTAAATAAATATTTCAATCAAGCAAAATCTTCTATTATTTTTACAATATTTTACTTTTAAGATTGATGATTTTAGTATTTTGATTTAATAAGGTTTTAAATTATAGTTAGTAAATATTAGGTAGTGTAATCTTGGTTTTTTAAAAAGCTTCATTGCTTCAAGTGGTGTTTTGAGTATGATTTAAAAACACGGAGGGATGCTTTGGGCATTTGCACAATAAGAGGGGTAAAAAGGGTATTTATGCAAAACAAAAAGGGATGCTTTAGTTATTTTCTCTTATTCTGGTTAGAGGTATTTATAGAATCTGTTAATCTATGTAATCTATTCAATCTGATCAAATCTACCAAATTGGATTGGATTATGAAAAATATGGATTGGTTTTCGATTGAGATTTTCCTAATCTAATATATACAGATTAGATTACAGATTGAGTTTTTTTCCAATTTGAGTAACCTATGAATCTGATATGTATGTATGTAATATATAATTTTTATGTATAAAAATATATAATATATAAAACTTTTTGTAAAAGACTAAGTTTTATACTTTTATTAAGTTAAAAAAAGAAAAACAAAACATAGCCCAAATGAAGCTTAAAATCCTATTTTACTGTTCAGACTTTAGGGTATTTATATAATCAAAAAAAAATTTCCAGCCGTAGCAAAGCCAACAACTTTCCCTTGATTCATCAATGATTTAATATTCAATCATTAATGATTCATAAAAAATTTGTAATATAATTTATTGGATTTTAATAAATTATGTCATGTTATATTATGCTTTTTTATTTATATTTTTTAATTAATTTAAACCCTCGATCCATGAATCTATGAAATTCAATTCGTAAAATCAGTTGTTTGCAGATCACATTGGATTGGATTGGGAGTCTCATAGATTGATTTTGGATTAGGAAATAGGATCATCAAATTGAATTATGACATGGCTAGTGGTCCATTGATAAAACGAATCCACATGATAAACCATCACTACATTGTGTGGCAATGGTGAACTAAAACATAATAAATAGGGTGTTTAGGAGATTAGTTTTAACTCTAGAGTTTAAACTATACACTATAACGTATAAGAGCTTTATACTATAGCATTTTTTTACTATATACTCTAGTAAATGAGAACTTTACATTGTTTGTGGATTGAACTTTGGAGATCAAACTATTCTTAAACCTATAGTGGTGTACCTTAATTAGAAAACATGAATCACTCACAACTTTTTTAACATTAGCTAACTAGATATTCTTTTTTTTGTTATGAGAATTTTTCTTTCTCCTGCTAAAATTAGCTAATGTATCAAAAACTTAATTAATTTGAAATTTAAATGCTTGTCCTTCACTTCTAAAAAATCGTGATTACACGACACTTATTTGATGGCTTTTTTTGAAAAATCGTTGTGTTGCAGGGGTAAAAAATGTGGCATAGACAAAAAACACAAAAACTGCCATGGAATCTAGATTTGCCACAAGAGTTTTGAAACCATTGTTATATGTCAACATATGACGATGGCTAATCTAAATTTTTAATTTTTTTATTTAAACTACATTCCAAGATGGTTTTGAGAAAAACCATCATGTAAGTATTTTTTTTTCTTTTTAAAACCATTTACACAATGGTTCTTTTAGAAGAAAACCGTCATGGAAGACCTTGTTAAAAACCCAACCACCAGCACTCGATATAGAATGAAATGTAAAACATAGTGTCTAAAAACAGCCTGAACATCTAAAAACTAACATTTTGTCATTGCCCTATGTCTCTATCCCTTTCCATCTCATTGTTTGTAAGTGATATGATTACATATTTATAGTTTTTGATAATATTAATAAGGTGTTTAATTTGTTTGACCTTTTATATGAGTTTATGGTTATAATTTGGAGTTGAAATTTATAGATTTATGGATTTGACCATATTTATATAGTTTTATATGTTCATTAACTAGTATATTATTATTAGTTTTCAATGGGTTACTTGAAATTTATATGTGAAATTGATTGTAATTAAAAATAATATGATTTGGGTTTTGTAAGGCTGATTAAATTTGATATTTTGATTTAGGACTTGTAAAATGGATAGAAAATGGATGTGGAATAATAGATTAACCATACAATATGTGGATGGTATAGAAGAATTTTTGTTATTTACTAAAGCTTAAATACAAGGTGATAAAATTTAGTCCCTTATGTTCAATGTGGAAGCCGTAGATCTCATTCAATTAAAATTGTTAGAGGACATTTATTTTGAAGGGATTATTTGGAGTTACCAAACATGAAATTTACATGGTGAGCTTCTTCTGAATCCAACTTCAAATAGTAGAGGAAAGGAACCTATTATTGAGGATAATATAGGTGATACTATGTTTGACATGGTAAATGATATAGAACAATACTTTCTATGCCGTCCGGAGTTATTTGAGACAATAATGAATGATTCCGAGATACCCATGTACAAGGGGTGTACATAATTCACAAAATTTCCCATTTTAGTTAGATTATGGAATTTGAAGGCATAGAGTGGGTGGATAAATTTTAGTTCCACAAATCTTTTAGAATTTTTAAGAGAGCTTTTACTAGAGGATAATAAAATACTAACTAGTATGTATTGTAGTTTGATCCTCTTGGACACCCATCACATGAAGATTTTGTAAAATTACAAACATATAAGTATGATTTTTTGTTCTAAAATATGGTTTGATATATATTACATTATTGTGCTTAATTCTTTTGTATTTTGACAAATAATTAAGGCCCTTATGTTTGGAAGTTTGAAGGGGGAGTTAGTATAACAATCCGACTAAGAGGACAAATGTTATATACATGCTGCAAGTGTCCTAAGTAAGAAGGCAATGTCGAATATGGTTTTTTATTTTACGTTACATGCAAGACATAATTTTTATTAATAATTGAATATCCATGCTTTCAAAAAAGCAATTTTATATAGGTGATGATATATAGAAGAGGTTAGAGTTGAGTCGACAAATTTTTTAACTATGTATCTTAGGTATAGTTAATAGATCACTAGAAACTTTGTGGATTTGACTATATGTTGTAAATTTTAATTCATTGTAAATATTTGATTTTGCTATCAAGGCTTTGTATTAATGGATAACATATAGGATTAGTTATCCCATGGAAAATCAAAAATTCGATTAATTTTTTGTCCCTTGAATGGATTACCATGACAGTTTATATAATAAACCATAGTACTAGAACAACATAACAAGACAAAACCATCATGGAAACCAAATGTACCATGAAGGTTATTTTTACAAACTGTAGTGTAAAGCTAACATACTACAATGGTTCTTTTAGTAAACGCTCATGCTACCTTCTCAGAGCCACCCAAACGCACAAAAATATATAGTGTTCCATGACATTTAGAGACTGTCATGGAATCAATATGACATTGGATTCCACAACGATTGTTAACCATCATGAAAAGTTTATAGAATTGGTTATTTTTAGTATTGCCTATTTTTATCATATTCATGTCATTCTAAAAGCCTTGAAAGGGTAGTACTACTACAAAACCTTTCACCAAAGAGAACAAACATGATCATTTATCAATTTTAATTGTTTTTCGCTTAAAGATGGTTAATTCTAATTGATATTGGGCTTGGATAATCAAATTCCAATGTTCCAACTTCCTAGTTTGGATTTAGGCAAATGGGCAGGTCTGTGTAAGGAAAGAAGAGTAATCTGTTAAGGCACTATTTGGCTAGAGAAATGGAGAATAACAAGGATCAGGGGTGTTCACGAAATCTGCTAATTTGTGTAATCCATTTAATCCAATCCCATCCACTATATTGGATTGAATTATGAAAAATATAGAATTAATTTTGGATTAAAATTCCCAATCTAAAGATTGAGTATCTCCCAATCTATGCAATCCGTGAATCCTATATATATATATATATATATGCATAATACTTACATTTATATATTAATATATATGCATATCTAAATTTCTAAACTATTATAAATTTCCAAATTAATATATATATATATATATAGGCTATTGGAAAATTTCTTACAGTTTTATTGAGTTAAAAAAAAAACCGCCTAAATGAATCTCAAATTCACCCCATTTCACTCTTTATTTCAAATCCAAAAAATACAAATAATCCTTAATTTCTTATTTGCTCTACTCACTCTCACTCTAGAGTCTCAAAAATTTCACCCCCATGTCATGTTATATTATGCTTTTTTTAGTCTTAATTTTTTAATTAATTTAGACCCCAATCCATGAATCCATGGATTCCAATTCGTAGAATCTGCTATTCACATATTGGAATGGATTAGATTGGGATTCTTATAAATTGGTTGTGGATTGAGAAAATTCCAATATGATCTATATGGATTGGATTACGGATTGACCCTTAATTTGTAGATTCTAATCCTTCAACATCCCTAGGAAGGATAATGAGAATTAAAGGGAAGAGGAATGTGAAGGATGATAGGATAAGATTATAGTGTTCTTTCATGTTAAAAAAAGAGAATAAGAGTTGAAGGCATGAGTCGTAGTTATTTGCCAAATTATTATACGATCTACTTTACTTTTAATTATTATTTATGGTATCTCCAAAAAAAATTATTATTTTAGAAGACAAAATAATATATATAAACTTATCATGATTGATGGCTTAAACCCTTATGGAAATTGCAATACCCTCCTTTTCTCTAACTAGATAATGAATTGGTCATCTTAACCCTCTATCCTTCTCCCTCTCTCTAGCAGTAGAAATTAGCGAGTGTAAAGTGAACCTCAAGCCATTCTCTGGAAATTTGTGAAGCTCAAAGCAGTTACGTTACATTATTTTTGGCCAAACATTTTATTTTAGGATTTAAATAAGGTTCATTTATTTTTCTATTTACTAACTTTGTTTGTAACAATATTTTTCCTTTTTTTAAAATGTAATTTTTATAGTAGAGAATAAAAATTTACTCTATTGATAAAATATAAATATTTTAGCCGTTAAATTAACATTTTAACCTATTAATCTACAACAAAAAATAATTTTCTATCACACATTACAAATTTTTAAAATAAATATTAACAAATCAAATTGTTAAAATCTTAATCCAATAACAAAAATTCTATGTTTTACTGTGAAAATAAAATTTTCTCTTCCGTTATAAGAAATTCCTCTTTTAAAAAGTAAAAATATATGAGGTGGATTGGGACAAGCAGAAGTGGACAAAAGGAGACACAAATGGGTCCCATTAAGAAAAGAAAACATCTTTTTATTTGATTACTTTTGTTAAAGCGTGCGGCATGACTTCCTCCACTTGTAGGCTTATACTTCAGATGCATTATTTCGGGAATTTTGGCGTCTTCTTTTACTGCCACGGTATAAAAAACTATTAAATCAACATGCGCAAGTTTGTGGTTGAGATCCAGATTCCTCAATAAAACTTTGAATGCTCGTCATGCATGAAAAGCCTTTGGAAGATCTCATATTTTGTGCATACAATAGGGAATTAATTTGATTATGGGGTGAATCCAGGGTGTTAAAAATGTTTCAAAAGAGAGAGGAAAAAAAAAGTCCGTAACCTGTTTATGATGCTGACTGGATTCTGATTCTTTTCCTTTTTATTTTTTTACTCCAAAAAAAATGGCTCACGTTATTAAACGATCACATGATATGCTGAAAAAGTACTATTTTTTTTGTTCCTTGGAAAACACACAAAATAGTAAGAGGTGAAGAAAAAATGAATACTGATACTGATCACCGACCATAAGCAATAAAGGTGTGTGCCTTTATAAAAAATAAATAAATAAATAAAGTGTCGGTCCTTCTTTTTTTTTTTTTTTTTTTGGAAGTGCAAGTCCTACTTATGAAACATTACAATGACCAAATCTATACCCTTATGTCTTGTGGTAATTCTCATAGGTGATTGTGATATGAGAACAATATGTACAGTATAGCCTTTTAAGCCGATCGTATATTTTAAGAAAACAAAAATCGATAAATTTCAAAGATACTTCTTAATTTCATTTTCTTTTTTTTAGACTTAATACCTTAATCAATTTTGTCTGAGTAGTTTTCGAACTCAATAACTGTCTTATAAATGATCTTTCTATTAAATTTTAGACAAAAAAAAACTGTTGATTTTGACTTTTTCCTAGATTATATTCTTTTGTTATATATAGTCCATATATAAGGTTGTTCTAAATTTAGTCCTTAAACTAAGAAAAAAAAAACCAAAATTAGTTATTTTGTTAAATAAATAAATAGATAACATTAAGCATGAAAAGTTATACCCAATGTAGACCCTAAACTAAAACATGGTCAGATATGCTTTATTAACAAGAAAATTATAATGAATAGGCCAATACTTAAACCTGTTAGGAGAAAATGGCCTATTTTTTAAGATGTAGTAATTAGTAGGCTATTTTTATTTTTAAAATTTCAAGTTTTCCTACTTTAACTCTCGTGCTAACTTTTAAGATGACCTCTTCTCCCCCACAGTTGCCAAGTACTGCTACCGCCGCCGGTCATGCGCCACCTTTCGCCGCCATTGGCCACCGCTTGTCTAATCCACCCTGCTCAAGAATCAACGGTTTGAAAAATATTGCCGGCACTTACATGTCGAAAATCAGCTGGGAACTAGATCGAAGGTCGTAGAGAAGACGAATCAATCGTCTGCAATGCGGCGGGCGATGCGACCGAGCTGCGTTGCTTGCGATGAAACAAGGGAAGGCGTTCGACAACGACGAAGATGCGACAGTAATTGTACAGTTGCAACGATTGTGCATTAAGAGAGAGAGAGGGGAAGGGAGAGGAGATCGAGTATATAGTACGGTTGCAACGAGGTCCAGTTCTTTTACATTTTACTAGAATGCGGTTTTTTCATGAACACATAGTATATTGTGATCTGTGAGAAGTTGGTGATGAATAACCTTGATATTCATTTCATATCTATTTTCCTTACTCGAGATGATATTGCTATATATGAATTGACTTTATAGAAAATTGCATTGGATTTATTGGCAATTGGAAGCAAGATTTAAAATACGGAAAGATTAATTGAATTATCAAAGTTACATATTTTAATAAATAAATAAATAAATAAAGTCAAATATATGTGACGAAGGAATTGATTTTGGCATATTTGTTTAGGTTAGGGACTACATTTTATACACTCTTTTACATTTGATTTTTTTCATCTATTTATTTGATAAGGTAAAATCGTGACTTTTTTTTTAGGGACTAAATTTTGTGCAACTTTTTAACATAAGACTATTTATAAAACGAGGAGATCGTTCATGGACGTTTTCTTCAACAAAAGTTTCCATTCAAAATTTAATAGTATGACTGTTTATGAGACAGTTTTTAAGTTCAAGAACTATTTACGAGACAAATTTAACTATAATGACTAATTCTGAAAAGAATTTAGCGACTATTCATAAATAATTTCAAAAAAAAGTTCGCTAAACTATGAGTATGGTTTAAATAACTTTTTTAGCCGGTTAAAAAAAATTATATAACCACACCAATATTATGCGGTGTAGTGTAGTGCGAATTATGAAATTTAGGTCCTAAAATCTTGATATATTTAAATCAATTGAAGAACGTAGTAAAATTTTGCAAACAATTTACTTTTGAAACGTATTCCAAAAAGAAAAAAACTCGTCAAGTGACAAAAATACACACACAAAAAAGACTTACTAATTTCTCTATTTAAGTGGATGGTTTTTCTTTTACTTGCTAAGATATATGTATATTTATTTTGAAAGGAAAAATAGCATGTATAAACTATTCAAAAATAACATATATAGAAATATGCGGTGTAATATGATGATTTTCAAACCGCAGACTAAATTGTACCATAATTTAATACTACTTAGATCTCAAACTAAACCACGAAGTAGAAAAAACCACACCATGTTGTGACGTATGGCAAGGTTTGAGTTAAACGTTTTTTTTTTTTTTTTTTTGCTTCCTTTTGAGGGTAGGTTATACGGTTATTTACTCACACATGCTTTTGTGATGATACATATATTATTTTGTACAAACTCTGTTATTTATGTGAAAGTAATTATACACATCAATGATGTGACATCATGTTCCTCTAAAAAAAAAACAAACACATCATAAAAAAATTTAACATAAACATCATTAATGTCAAAATTTTATGGGGATTTTTTCTTTTTTATAGTCCAATTAATTCTGTGTTTCAAGCAATTATCAGTTATGTTAACCGACAGGGACTCAAGATTTATTTTTTATTTTTTATTTTTTATTTTCACACATCTTTACTAATTTTAAATGCTTATCTAATTTATCACACCATATTCTTTGGAATGTATAATGAAAACATCCTTTAACCAAAAAAGAAAAGAAAAAATGTATCCAAAATTTTAAATCCAACCTTCCAAACAGACGGAGGTGTTGACATCCACTATGGTATTTCTCCAACTCCCCGCGAGCTGTGTTTACCACCTAAAAGTGACTTGCATGTGGACTTGCAATTCACACATTTACGCACAAAAAGTTGAGAAGTGCTGGTAAGCCGTTATTACAATCGCAAGTCGGCAAAAATCTCAAAAACTTGTATCCACGTTATTGGGGGGGGGGGGGGGGGTGGGGGGGGGGGGGGGTGTTGGGGGGCATTCAAGTAACCTTACATTAGCTTGTACACAAATCGAATAATTTCACATGAAACTTCCTTTTTCTTGCAAATATTTTCGCTTGTTTTAATCACTAAAAAGATAAATGCTTTTGTTTATTAATAAAAATCTTATGTTATGCTACACTTGTAAAAATTATGTTTATCATGCCACACTTAAAAAAAAAAAAATTATGTCACACAACTACTCGTATTATATTTTTAAGTCATGTTACATTAAGACATATGTGATATTTATAAACAGTAAGTCCCAAAAAACGACGTTTATGAAAACCTAGTTTATTTCACTGAGCCGGAGAGAATGTAGAAGTTATAGGCCAAATTCCACAAGCACACCAACAACCACAAATACACTTCAAAATAAACTAGTCGAAAAGAAAAGAAAAATGAGTAAAAAAATTGAAGAGAAAAAAATAAATATGTATGAAAATAACATAAGAATAAGAAAAACAAATATTTATAAAAAAATTTGAAGAAGAGGAAAAAAAAAAAAAAAGAGAAAAGAGACAGAAAAAACTAAAAAGTTAAAAAAATAAAAAATGTTTTTGTCGTTTTTGCTTTTATATGCCGAAACGGATTCATCCTTTATATTTATGTTAAAGATATAGCTCCAACTATCCAAAAAGAGTCATTTGAAATATGTACATTGAGCTAACTAGAAATCAACTCTTGCAAATTATACAATGGTACCAAAATTTCCCATCTTCTAAGGAAAGATGGTGCAAATGTGGAGCAGTTTTCCCAAACTGTTATCAATCCGATCCTATCACAAGAATCTATACGACAAATGGTATGCCTTCCTAAATCTAATTCCTTTGAAACTTTCCAATACGAAAATATTTTGTTTCCATGTTTTTTCTTCTTTCTTCTATAATGATAATGATTGACGATAAGGCAGAGCATATCTTCGTGAAAGATGCCTTCGTGAAAAATGCAACATATTTGCATCTTGGGGGACTTTTGTAGCAATCCTTTAAGCTTTTCTTACGTTTCGGAATCGCAAAGATGGCAGAAGTGAACTTCGTTAACTCCAACAGATTACAATCCAAATGGTGGGTTTTTTTTTCCTTTTTTTTTTTTTTCAGCAAAAGAGATGGCACTCGTTATCAACTTCGGAGAGGTCCTATTGGCCGCCATTGTCACCTGGAGTAGAGGTCGTATCAACTTCATTAGTGAACTTCACATTTAATTTTATACCAAATTCTGTGAAAAATTTTTCAAGTAAATTGTTAGCACTGGTTAAGCCAACTTATGATGAGTGGAGGCACATGTACCTATTTATTTTTTGAAATTTATATTTTACAGCTATTTTCTAGTTTAAAATTTTAGTTATGCCTTATTTTGAAAGAAAATTAAAACAGTGTTTACATAGAATAATAGAAAAATGTTATTGTGCTCACATGAAATAATTAAAATATATTGTTATGTTCCTATAAAATAATTTAAATATATTATTACGTCCCTATTTTACAAGAAAAGTTATAATTATACCTCATCCAATCATTAAAATATAAGGTTAAAATGCTATTTTTAATTTTTTTTATATGGTGCCCCCATTGAGAAAACTTCTGTTACCGCTACTGATTGTTGGTGGTGATGTTTGAGAATGCTTAATATTAAAATTATGGTCAGTTGCGCAGCTGGAAGGCTTGTAAAATGTTTGATATTAACATGCATGGAGCTAATTTATTTTGAATTAGTTAATGACACAACAATGGTACCAAAAATGGAAAGAATATATATAGCCAATAACATTACGCAACAAACACAAATTTTTTATAGGCTCATCTATAGCAACTGTAAACCCCATTTTCAGGCCTATCTTTTCCAAAACAAACTCAAGGTGTAAGCCTCATTCTTCTCTCTCCTCAATATTTTATATCCAAAATGGCTGATAGGTTGGAGATAATCAGGTTTTTCTTTTCTTTAAAAAATGCAGGTTTTAATAGACCAATCCATAATCCTAAACTTCTTATGATACCTAAAATCTGTTAGTTAAGCCTGCCATACATCAAATCTAAGACTACCATGTACAACTTTCAAATTTGTTGCAATTGGAGCTTTGAATATTTGCATGGAAATGCAGAAAGATGAGAGCTGGGGATATTGATAATAATATTCATCATCAAGAACACCATAGAAGATTTCAAGTGAACATATGTAGTGCAGTTACGTATATAACTTTCCTTTTGCTGTATATATTTGCCTCCATAGCTTCAAATAAGATTACCGGTCGTGGAGATCATGGGATTATTGATGGTCACCAAACGACGACATTGCATCAGCCACTAGGAATCAACAATTTCTTTTTCATGTTCCACTTGTTTGGCTTGATTCTTCTACTCCTCCCTGCAGTTTTCTATGTAGTGATTGGCTTGAGAGAAAACATGAGAAGCAAAAAGATTTTTCCTTTATCAGATGCCCAAGAGCCTACAGTTGCCCCGGCTTAATTAGTGTCATCTCCAATTATGTTATTCAGATTATCTGAGATTAAGGATCAGTTCGCTATAATATATTACAAAAAGTATCCGTTAAGGTTCAATTGCACTTCCTCAATTTCATTGTTTTCTCTTCTTGTTTGTGGAAATATTCATATGCAGTCTTGTTGCCAAATTCAAACAAAGGAATGTTGTTTTTCTTTTTATGTTTTTGCGATTGTTCGATAACTCTTGTGGCTGCAAGATACATTTAATCACATCAATTTGCCATAATTACAATGTCATTGTGATGATTAATTTTTAAGCATGAATAACTAAAATATTCTTATGTTTAATTTTCTAAAGGATAAATTTAATTTCTGCCCGCCAAACTTTGGTAATTTTATCATCTTGCCCCTTGAATTTTGAACTAGCATGTGCACCTCTCAAACTTTAAAATGTTAGCAAAAATACCTTTTGAAGTTTAAACTTTAGCAAAAATTGCCCATGTTGTTACATTCTGTCAGATTTTTATTTTTGTCCCCCGAACTTTAGTAATTGTATCATCTTGCCCTTTCAAAATGTGGTATGTATATCCCCTTCCCAAACTTTTTTTCCTTTATTTTGTAGTTAACAATTCTTTACATAAGTTAAAACTCAAATTGCTTATTTAAGAGTCTTATACTGAGTCAAGACGAAAAGGTACTTTTCATCGATATGAGAGTGAGCTTGTAGAACATGCGATGATGAACAACATAGTCAGCACAGTACAGGACAAGATTTGTTGAGTAGCTGCAAAGGAAGCCAACAAAGAATGAGAAGGAAAAAGAAGAGGAGGCGAATGGAAGCAAGCTCAACATCAACATAAATCTCTCCCTTTATTTCTATTCTATTATGCCTCTCCTTTAAAAAACATAATTCTCTCCTTTTTCAATTCACTCGAAATCCTCAAATCTTGCTAAATTTCAAGCTCGACCTCCTTAAGAGTTGTGATTTTAGAGCTCAGGCATCGAGTTCGAGCCCTACCTTATCTCCTCCTCATCCTCCTTATTCCTTATCGTCTTCCTCCTCAACCACTTAGCAAATCCTGTGTAGTCTTAGCTCATTCTTCAACTTTATGGATATTTAAGAAGTATAGTTAAAACCAACTTTATGATTAGAGAATAGCATAAAGCTTTTATATGCTACAGTAAAAAGCACAAAGTTGCTACAATGTAAAACTATTACATGCTATAGTTTTTTGAAATAAAAAGTTGATTCTAACCATGCTTGCCAAACGCCCTATTAGGTAAGCAATTTGAGTTTTGACTTGTACGAAGAATTGTTAACTCAAAAAAAAAAAAAAAGGAAAAAAAAAATTCAAGGGGTAAACATACTTGTTTTTGAATTATACTCTAAATTTTGTTATTTTACATTTCATAAAACGCTTTAATAATTCTACTAAAATCTTAAATTAAAACACAATATAAGCTGCTTCTAACATACATAAAGTTATTATGCTTATGAAATCTAGGAGCCCATTTAGCGATAAAAACAAAACTTGGGATTCTTATCATTTGCTTACTGAAATACACATGAAAATAGGGTTTATATAGACTAGTATAATAGAAAGGACTATTCTATCTTTACTACATAAAAAGATAAATAATAACTAATATTATTTAACATCCTCCCTTGAACTCATGATGCGGCTGCAACAAGCATCGAGAGTTTGCCAGACAAAAAACAAAAACACGAAGTGAAGTGCGACTTTGTAAACAAGTCAGCTATATGCATATTAGAAGTAATGAAAGGTAACACGAGAGTGCCAACATGAAAGTGATACAGAGTGATATGAAATGAACATGTTTTAGTTTGCTAAAGGAAAATAGAATCACGCATAATCTAAATAGTGCTCTTGCTATCACAATACAAAGGGAGAGGTTGATGGACAAAAAAAAAAAAACAATCTCACAAGTTGTAGAAGCAATGGCATAGTACTCTACCTTTGTGGAAGCGCTAGAAACCACATCTTGCTTTTTACTTTTGTAAAAAAAAAAAAGAGAAGAAAATCACCTAGAAAAATACAAAAGCTAGTAGTATACTTGTGATCTATAGGGGTCACTAGCCCAATCAACATCAGAGTGCAGATGCAACTCTAAAGACAAAGTAGATGGAAGTAAAAGTCTCTGAAAATAAGTACCACGAAGATATCTCAAATTGCAAAGAGCAGTAGTCAAATGAACTATAATAGGTGAAGTAATAAACTGGTGAACAATATGAACAACGTATGCAAAATCTGAACAAGTGATGGTGAAATAAATCAAGCTACCAACAATAATACGATATAAGCTAGGATTCGACAAACGAGAACCAAACATGCATTAAGTTCAAGAGGCGTATCATGATGAGGACACTCAAATGGATTAGCTATATACTAAGATTGAAAAAGATGATAACATTTTGTAGAGGAGGCGGCTTCAATAACCAGAAGGTAACATAGTGAGACAAATCCTTCATTGCAAAATAATGAGCAATCTTTGACTTTAGTTCTACAATTTTATTAACATCATCACTAGTAATAATCATATCATCAACATAAGAAAGAAGAATACGACCAACAATAGTACTTTTGATAAATAAGGCTAAAAAATAATAGCTAGGATGGAACCCAAGTGAAATTATCACTCTAAAAAACTTCTCAACCAAGCTCTAGGTGTCTACTTAAGACCATAAATGTCATGCCTTGGAGTATGATAGATGACGTGGTAGGTTAATTAAGTTAATTAAGTAACAATTTTAATCAATCCACAAGTTAAATAATCTAATTAATTAAGAAATAGATGATAATTTAAAACCCTTTTTAAGCTAACATTTATAATAATTAAACAAATAAGATAAAACAAAATGAAACAAAATAATAAAGAAAGATAAAATACGCGTTGGGTCCCACCGGCCTACAACTTATACATACACATAGTATCGACAATATTTAAATTACAACCACTGTCTAAAATAGAGAGAGAAATTGAAATAATATATGCCTTGATTAATTTATACAAATAACCTACTCAGGTCTTCTACTGCTCGCAAGTCCGGTCTACGGACCCGTTGTCACTCCTAAGCTGAATTCCACCTAGGGAACAAAAGGTTTTAAAAAAACAAATAAAAAGTAAGTGAAAGGCTTAGTAGGATGATGCTTAATAACAGATAATAATTCAAATATAAAATCTATCTTTAAGAAATATAATTAGAAAATGTATTTAAGTAGTTAAATTCATCTAAATTAATCTTATCAAAATTAGTTCGTCTAGAAAGTACATTTTTCTCTTTCCTGGGCAAACCATAGTTATCACCACCGAAGTGGCTCAACTAGGTTTCAAGACCTGCCTCCAAGGTCGCACGCTATATGACCCGATCTCTGAATATGACATCATGCCCATCTATGTATTTCTATGCTTATTAAAATCTCCTTTTACTAAGTATTTTTCATTTACATTTATTATGTGGTTCATTATGAAAATTACCTCAATCTACTGTTTGTGAAAACAACGAATAAAAATCCTTTTTCAATCAATCATTGAAAACATTTTGATAAAAATCCCTTTTGAGGCCAAAATCATTTAAAAACTTGGCTACTAAGAAAAAGGGGTAGAAGTCATACCTCAATATCCATGCTGATGTCCAACATCGCAATCACGATCTGCTATACGTTAGCTCCACGAAACCACAAACAACCTGAATATAAACTAGGTTTATCAACATCTAGCTTAAAATATCCTCTATTGCTAAGCTATCTTATAGTGTCCTAGTGTGCCATTTAGATCAAGAAAATCATACTGCAAATTTAAAATCTTTATAGGGGTTCAAAACTATAAAAATGGGTAAAAAACGACAAATTTTCATAAAGCTCGATCGGCCTGTCGAACTACACAATTCGGCCTACCAATCGCACAGGATCAGCCTGCCAAAATTTTCTAGGTTCAACCTGCCTAACGTATGAGTTTGGCTTGCCGGACTCATGAATCCAGCCTGCCAAACTTCAAGCTTGGCCTGTCGAATTAGAAAATTCTAAAATTTTCTAGAATCAGGTCTCGGCCTCCGCCGAGCCCAATTCTCATTTTCACCTATTTTTCTCAATTCCTAGGCATGAAGAACACTCATAGATGATAGAAAAACATAATAGAATAGAATACTTTTAAATTGGTTTAAACAAGATTTGCATAGAAAAATCCAAGAAAATCTAAAAATGAAAATATAGAGGAAAAATAAAAAATCTTGATTTAAATCCATTTTTCATCAAACTAAGCTTAGATTCTAGATATTTTAAGCTTCACTAACTTAGATTAAGGGTTTTTCTAAGCTTAAATAGACTCGAATCTCAAAATGCAAAAAACAAATTGAAAATTTTGAAAATAAACTTTGAAATTTGAAAAATAAGGAAACTATCCTCGATCTACGTTTATAGTTACTCAAATGCATTCCTAAGCTCCCAATCCACTAAAAGTCAAAGCTTGAACTTGATTTTTGAATAAAAAATTGAGGGAGAAAGAGAGATAGAGAGAGACACAAAGAGAGAGAGCGTGAAAGGAAGGGAGAGAGAGTGAGTGAGAGAGGACAAGAGTGAAAGGGAAAGAGTGAGGGAGAGAGAAATAAATAAAGAGGAGGGGAGGTGGTTTTTTATAAGAAAACCGTGTGCAACACACAGATTTCAAACGGGACATGTTTGGTATTTGACAAATAGTTTTGTTTCAAAATTCAAAAAAACAAATAACAAAATCAAAAGTAATTAAATTGATTAAAATAATTAGAAATTACATTAATTTGAAAATATCATAAAATAATCAGATTAAGTTTAAAAATACATCATGGCATACTAATTCACCATTTCATATACTAATATCACTTAATTAAATTTCAGGGCGTTACAACTCTCCACCCCTAAAAGAAATTTTGCCCTCAAAATTACAAATCAAGTTAGAAATAAAGTAAATGTAGATACAACTCCCGCATAGTGGATTCTAACTCCCAGGTTGCTTCATCAACTTCATGATGCTGCCACATGACCTTCTCTAGCAATATGTCACGATGTCATAAGTTGATCACTTTCTGATCAATAATCTGGATCTGCACTTCCTTGTATGTCATGTCTTCCTGGATTTGCACGTCATGGAATGAAACTATCTTGTTTTGCTCAGGCGGACACTTCCAAAGCATCGACACATGGAATACATCATGAACATGAGAAAGTTTGTGAGGAAGATCAAGCTGATAAGCGACCACACCAACGCGTTGAGTGATCTCGAATGATTCAACATACCTCGGTGCAAGCTTACCACTTACTCCGAATCAAGATATACCCTTGCGTAGTGAAACTTTGAAGAGAACAAAATCTCCTACCTCAAATTCCAAGAGTCGGCATCTTCTATCCGCTTAGCTCTTTTGCCTGCTCTAAGCTGCCCTCAATCGATTTCATATCATGGTGACTTTCTCATTGCTTTCATGGATCTCATCTGGCCCAAGAATAATCCTATCTTCCTGTTCTACCCAATATACCAGTGACCGATACGGTCGTCCATACAACGCTTCAAACGATGCCATGCCAATGCTTGCTTGGTAGCTGTTGTTGTATGCAAACTCTACCAAATGAAAATACCTCTTCCAATTCGTGCTGAAGTCTAACACACATGCACCTAACATGTCTTCGAGGATTTGAATGACCCGCTTAGATTACCCATCAGTATAAGAATGAAACGCCATGTTGAAATTCAAATATGTTCCCAAGGCCTCTTAAAAGCTCCTCCAGTACTTGGCATTGAACTGGGTGTCTCTATCAGATGTGATGGATAAGGAAACTCTGTGCAATCGCACTATGGTCTATAGTTATAGCTCTCCGAGAACTCTCCTCAAACATGTTGACCTGAAGGGAATGAAATGCATTGATTTTGTAAACTTATCGACCATGACTCAAATCGTATTGTGCCTTTGCTCCGTCCTAGGCAAACCAGTAAGAAAATCCATCGTGATGTGCTCCTATTTCCACCTTGGAATAGGAAGCGGCTGAAGCTAACTTGCTGGCTTCTGGTGCTTGGCCTTCACTTGGAGACAAGTCGCATATTTGGCCACGTATTCTCGAAAATCCTTCTTCATGCCTCTCTACTAGTATTGCCCCTTTAGATCATGATACATCTTCGAACTAAGACTTATGGGCTTCATCCATCACGGTCTTTGTCACTTCTACGATTGTTGGGACTGCTAAACGCTCCCTGAAGTATAGTAATCCATCAGCACGTATCCTTCATTCCTCAAAGTGCTCTCCATTCTGAATTCGCGTCAAGATTCCTTGCAGATGCTGGTCTGGCCACTAATTTTGTTTCACCATCTGAACGAGAGTTAAGGTCATTTCTATGTGGTACACCGAAACTCGATCGTAGTCTTCATTATACTGTAGCCCCTACTCACTCACTGTTGCATCCTTTTTGCAATCCTCAAAAGCCAAGCAAGCAAGAATCCTTAAAGACTTCCTACGAAGTGCATCCGCGACTACATAAGCTTTCCTAGGATGGCACTGCAACACAAAATCATAATCTTCTATATATTCCACCCACCTTCGTTGCCTCAAGTTTAAATCCCTCTAAGTGAACAGATACTTCAAACTTTTGTGTTTGGTGAAAACCTGGAACGTTGCCCCGTATAGATAGCATCTCTAGATCTTCAGTGCATGAATCACTTCTATGAGCTCCAAGCCGTGAATAGGATAGTACCGCTCGTGAAGTCACAGCTGTCTTGATCCATACGCCACCACACATCTATGTTGCATCAACATGCATCCAAGCCCGTGTCCTGAAGCATCTGTATAAACTTTATACGGCTCATCATTATCCAAGATAATCAACATCAGAGTTGTGGTCAACCGATTCTTTAACTTCTAGAAGACAAATTCGCATTCTTCATCCCATTCAAACTTGACCTTCTTCCTGATCAGTCTTGTCAGCGGAGCTGCTATCTTTAATAAGTCTTTCACAAACTTCTAGTAGTATCCTACAAGTCCTAAACTATAGATTTCTGCTACATTCCTTGGTCATTCCCACTCCACTATGGCTTCTACCTTAGATTGATCCATTGAGATACCTTGTTCGGAGATGACATGTCCTAGAAACTTAACTTCTGTCAACCAAAACTCACACTTTTTTTTCTTAGTAGCTGGTACTTCCGTAGAGTCTGAAGCACGATCCTAAGGTGCTGCTCATACTCCTCCTAAGTTTTAGAATAGACCAAGATATCATTGATGAACACAATCAAGAACCGATCCAGATAAGGCCTAAAAATCCTATTCATTAGGTCCATGAAAGCTGCCATTTGTCAACCCAAATGGCATCACCAGAAACTCGAAATGTCCATACCAGGTCCTAAAAGCTATGTTGGGGATGTCCTCTTCTTCAATCCTGAGTTGGCGGTATCCTGAACTTAAATCTATCTTTGAAAAGTACCGCAAGGCTCCCAACTAATCAAATAACTCATCGATCTTGGGTAGAGGATACTTGTCCTTCATAGTGACTCAATTTAGCTGTCAATTATCTATGCACAACCTAAGGGTCCCATCATGCTTCTTAGCGAATAAAACTGGTGCTCTCTGTGGCGATGTGCTATTCTGGATATACCCCTTATCAGCAAGCTCTTGAAGTTACTTCCTCAATTCTTTTATTTTTGTCAGCGCCATCCGATAAGGTGCTATAGAAATCAGAGCTGTTCCCGAAAATAGCTCGATGCCAAACTCAACCTCCTGATACAGCGGTAGTCCTAGTAACACATCGAGGAAGATATCTTTAAACTCGTCGACTATTGAAATTGCTGCATTTCTTCTCGATGCACTAGGCTCTCCTTCTAGTTCATGAGAAAGGCATAGCAGGCTAGGTTCTTCCGTCCTCTAAGGCATGTCTTCATGAGATGCTTACTCACTACTCGATCATTGCACCTCTGTAAGTGATCGTTGCTCCCCTATCAGACACTAGGGTCACTCTTCTAAGTTGACAGTCTACAACTGCATTGTATTTGGACAACCAGTCCATTCTTAGAATTACATCATACAAACTCATAGGGATTACAATTAAATCACTCTTAAAAGTCTCACCCCTAATCTTTATTTTACAAGCTTTACATATATAGTTCACACATACCCCGGCCCAAGGGTGAAGCAATAAAGGTTCGTCAAACTCTTCTATCTCTAATCCCAAGGCATGTACAAAAGAACTTGAAATGAGAGAATGAGTGGCACTAGTATTAAATAAAACATGGGCTAAGGACTGAGAAACTAGAACCATACCATCAACAACCACATCGCTGGTCTAGACATCCAAACTTCCTGATGTCATGGTGTGAACCTGCACTGGAGCTTTCCCTTTTCCTCTACCAACATTGCTAGGTCTTGGGTTTGTCGGTCGATATTGCTACGATGAAGATGACTGCACACTAGCTGTGCTTGACGCTTGATACTGAGGGGTATTGCGCTAGAAGTTTTACAGCTGGTGTCCTTGTGCTGGGTATGGCAGTTGCTGGGGAGAGAACTGATTGAACTACAATTGAGGGAATTGCTGAGGTGAGGGTAGAATCTTAGGTTGAGGTTGATGATTGGCTCCTTCTTCGGCCTAAAGTCCTAGATAAGCACTTCTGATAAGGCAATTCCTCTTGATATGTCTCGAATGCTGGCAATAGTGGCAATGAAAGCTATAGGGATTACTATGCCCGCTACTAGATGAACTGTTGCTTCTACTATTCACGTTACCCTGTTGATTCTTCCCTTGGGTTGGACAGCTGCTGGTGCTCCTCCTGTCGCTCCTCTGTGGTTCTCTTGATGTCTTTGCTCGATCCTCACAGTATTGTGTATAATCATTTTCCATAGATATAGTTGACGACACAAGCTTACCAAAATTCCTTGAGTCGTAAGGCAACCACCTGCCATCGAATAGAAGCTTTAAGCCCTTCTTGGAATTTAATACGCTTCTTACGCTCCGATGCCACTGTAGATGAAGTAAACTTGGCCTGCTCATTAAACTTTGCCTCATACTCCCGAACTGACATATCACCCTGCTGCAATATGTAAAATTCAACTGCCTTCTGGTCTCTATATCCTTGCAAAAAGTAACAGTTATAGAACAGCTCCTCGAACCTATCCCAGCTAATGTTCCCATTGTTCTCCAGGCGTTTAGCTTGCTTCCTCCAAGTATTAGCATCACCTTCAAATTTATAGCTTGCAAACTCCACATGATACTCTGCTGGCACACCAAGGGTATCTAGGTATTTCATGATTAAATCTAACCAATATTCAGCCACTTGTGGGTCCCTATTTTTGTCAAAGGTTAGAACAGATGCCTGTCAAAACTCCTTAAAATACGCGTGCTGATGACTAGCCTTGGAATCTTCTAGCCTTGCCCTTGCTACCATATGTCGAAAAGCAGCAAGCATTGCACCCATCATACTTTCCTCATTTCTTGGGTTCGCATCAGCAGCAAATGAACAATGTATGGGTGCCATTCTCTCACTTTTGAAAACAAAATTGGACTTTTAGTGGTATTTCATTTCATACATATGTGTGCACAATTCCAAAGGTTCATAACCTAGAGCTCTGATACTATTTTGTCAGATCCCAGAGTACGGGAGGTAACATGGCGGGTTAATTAAGTTAATTAAGTAAAAATTTTAATTAATACACAAGTTAAAGAATCTGATTAATTAAGAAATATGTGATAATTTAAAACCCTTTTTAAGCAAACATTTATAATAAATAAACAATTAAGATAAAACAAAATGAAACAAAATAATAAAGAAAGAGAAAATATGCGTTGGGTCCCACCGGCCCACAACTTGTGCACACACATAGTATCGACAATATTTAAAATACAATGACAGTCAAAAATAGAGAGAGAAATTAAAATAATACATGCATTGATTAATTTATATAAATAACCTACTCAGGTCTTCTACTGCTCGCAAGTTCGATCTGTGGATCCTTTGTCCATCCTAAGCTCAATTCCACCTAGGGGAAAAAAAGGTTTTAAAAAAATGAATAAAAAGTGAGCGAAAGGCTCAGTAGGACGATGCTTAATTACAAACAAATAATTCAAATATAAAATTTATCTTTTAAGAAATATAATTAGAAAACGGATTGAAGTAGTTTAATTCATGTAAATTAATCTTATCAAAATTAGTTCGTCCAGAAAGTATCTTTTTTTCTTTCTTGGGCAAACCATAATTATCACCATCAAAGTGGCCTAGTTGGGTTTCGAACCTGCCTCCAAGGTCACACGCTTTACGACCTGATCTCTGAATATGGCATCATAGCCATCTATGTATTTCTATAGCTATTAAAATCTCCTTTTACCAAGTATTTTCTTTTATATTTATTATGTGGTTCACTATAAAAATCACCTCAATCTATTGTTTGTGAAAACAACCAATAAAAATCCTTTTCCAATCAATCATTGAAAACATTTTGATAAAAATCCCTTTTGAGGCTAAAATGATTTAAAAACTTGGCTACCAAGAAAAAGGGGTAGAAGTCCTACCTCAATATTCGTGCCGACGTCCAACCCGTAGTCTTGATCCACTGTACGTCAGCTTCATGGAACCACAAACAACCTGAAATATAAACTAAGTTTATCAGTATCTAGCTTAAAATATTCTACGTTGCAAAGCTATCTCATGGTGTCTTAGTGTACAATGTAGATCCAGAAAATCATACTGCAAGTTTAAAATCTTTATAGGGGTTCAAAACTATGAAAATGGGTAAAAAAACGACAAATTTTCATGAAGCCTGATCGGCCTGTTGAACTGCACAATTTGGCCTACAGGCCACATAGGATCAGCCTGCCAAAATTTCCCAGGTTCAGCTTGCCGGACGTATGAGTTCGGCCTGCCGGACTCATGAATCCAGCCTATCAAACTTTAAGTTCGGCCTGTTGAATTAGAAAATTCTAAAATTTTCCAGAATCGGGTCTCGGCCTCCCCCAAGCCCAATTCTCATTTTCACCTATTTTTCTCAATTCCCAAGCATGAAGAACACTCATAGATGAAAGAAAAACATAATAGAATACTTCTAAACTAGTTTAAACAAGATTTGCATAGAAAAATCCAAGAAAATCTGAAAATGAAAAAATAGAGGGAAAATGAAAAATCTTGATTTAAATCCGTTTTTCATCAAACTAAGCTTAGATTCTAGATATTTTAAGCTTCACTAAGTTAGATTAAGGGTTTTCTAAGCTTAAATAAACTTGAATCTCAAAATGCAAAAAAGAAATTGAAAATTTTGAAAATAAACTTTGAAATTTGAAAAATAAGGAAACTATCCTCGATTTGCATTTATAGTTTCTCAAATGCGTTCCTAAGCTCCCAATCCACTAAAAGTCAAAGCTTGAACTTGATTTTTGAATCAAAAATTGAGGGAGAAAGAGAGATAGAGAGAGACACACAGAGAGAGAGCGTGAAAGGAAGAGAGAGTGTGTGAGTTAGAGAGGATGAGAGTGAGAGGGAAAGAGTGAGGGAAAGAGAAATAAATAAAGAGAAGAGGAGGTGGTTTTCTATAAGAAAACCGTGTGCAGCACACAGATTTCAAACAAGACGTGTTTGGTATTTTACAAATAGTTTTGTTTCAAAATTCAAAATAACAAATAAAAATAATCAAAAGTAATTAAAATGATTAAAATAATTAGAGATAACATTAATTTTGAAATATCATAAAATAATCATATTAAGTTTAAAAATACATCATGGCACACTAATTCACTATTTCATACACTAATATCACTTAATTAAATTTCGGGCCGTTACAATAAAGAGCTTTTCTAAGCCTACAAATTTCACTAGGTTTATGAGGAACACTTGGAGGAGGTATCATGAAAACTTCTTCTTAAAGGTCACCATTCAAGAAATCTTTTTTGACATCCATTGAAATACCTATCATCCACAATAGAAGCAACTGAAATGAGGGTACAAACTGTAGCCATTTTTGCAACAAGGACAAAAGTCTTTACATACTCCATACCATAGTCTTGTGAGTATCCCTTGGTAGGTAATGGAGCCTTGTATCTTTCAATAGATCTAATATTAGATGATTTTGATTTTATAAATCCAACCAGAACAATTTGCTTGTTTTCCTGGATGGTAGAGATACCAAGTCCAAAGCGTACATCTCATGTATAGCAATAAGTTCCTCAACCATAGTATGTTACCAAAGTAGATCAGGGAGCAGGAGAATATAAAACACGATGTGGGTTGACGTCAGTATTAACAGTAAAATGATCAATACGAATAAGATCACACTTAGTCATACAATAAGAACTAGCAGGAAAGAAAAAGAAGGGTATATGTTTAACTAACTCAACATAACGAGAGACATTTAATTTTTAACATATAATAGGGCATTTGACTATGATGTACGTCAAATCTCTATCTGAAGCGATAAGCCAAGGACAAGTAATCAATATCAAAAACTCGTTACAGCTCTTCGTTTTTGGATCATTCCAATGGTAACAAGCAAGAAGAGAATCTATCAATATCCTATAAAGCTATCTATATATATAAACGCTCTAACCAGGAGTTTCTTCAATCCTTTGCGTCTTGATTTCCTTGGTTGAGCCGAAGAAGTATTGCAGGGCCAATACCTTACATACCAGGCACCTCTAACTATACTCAGAAGCGAAGTCCAAGAGATACATGTCCTGTGAAAACAATGCGGGCATGACAGTGTGCAAAAGACGGTCAGTCAGTGCATCTTCCCCAAACACATGTAGCATATGTCGTCTGTTGAAGTTCATCTCCCTAGAACACAACATATATATGTCGCCATTGCAGCCTTACCACAGAGTCACCCTCACCATCTTGCCACGAACTCGGTTGTTGCTGCCTCCTCACGAGCTCGTTGCACCGTTCTCGTCTTAGAGAAAGGGAGGGAAGAGAGAGAGATTGTGAGATAAGGTTATGGATTTCATAGAATCTGATATTTTAATAGGGTATTTTTTGTAATTAATCTAATTGATAAATCCGGATTTACACTGTTTTAGCCTATTTATTACAATTTTTTTTTAAATTTGGACGATTAATTTTTATTTCTTTAATAGTTTGGTTTATTTTACTTATTGTTCTAATTAATATATAGTAGATATAGTAGTGGCATTATTAATAACGTGGCATCTTTACGTATATTATAGCACATTGAAATTGCTCGAGGCTAAGTTCTTTTACATTTTACTGGGGTACAGTTATCTTTTCATTAAAACATAGTATATTATGATCTATGAGAAGTTGGTGATGAATAACCGTGATATTCATTTTATATCTAACTTTTTTTACTAGAGATGATATTGCTATATATGACATGACTTTATAGAAAATTGCATTGGATTTAGTGGCATTTGAAGCAAGATTTAAATTACGGAAAGATTAATTGAATTATCAAAGTCATATATTATAATAAATAAATAAATAAATAAATAGATAAATCAATCAATCAAATATATGCAGCGAAGGAATTGATTTTGGCATATATTTTTTTTTAGCCTAGGGACTACATTTTATATATTTCTTACATTTGATATTTCCTATCTATTTATTTAATAAAGTAAAATTTTAACCTTTTGTTGTTTAGAGACTAAATTTGCTACAACTTTTAATAGAAGACTACTTATAAAACAAGAAGATAGTTCATGGACCTTTTATGCAACGAAAGTTTCCTATTAGGATTGGTGCCTGAAGGAACAAATATCTTATTTGTATATTTGTAATTAAAGACATTTTAGATTAATAAATAATTAAATAAATAATGTAAATATTTCATGTGTTAATAATGGTTTTTGTATTGCTTTTATTATTATGATTAAGCATTTAAGCAAACATGTATTTTATGACTATTATAACCAAATCTTAAAATTAGACATATATGGAGTTTATATGTAATATAGATACAATACTAATATTAATAGTCTAAATTATATGATCCGTAGTCTATGTATATAGTTGGGCACTTTATACATGACAAGACTATCCTAGAGATCTACTTCCAATTAGGGAGGCAGTTTATTTAGGCCGTCAGAGCAGATTGACTCCATGGTACATATATTGGTGTAGTAGGCCTAATGGTGGTCATATATTGGACTGGACTTAAAGTGTAATTAATTTAATAATAATTCCATTTAGCTTAAAATCAATTCACTTTGCCAATTATCTATATATAATCTTAATCTTGAAGTGGATCATGACTCTATGCTTGTAGCTTGTATCTTTTGATATGCCAAAAGCAAGAGTTGAGATGATCGAAGCCTCCATTGTCGGTATGTTGGAGATGCAACTTATGTTTGATGAGAACATAATCCACAAATACGGAATCCATAGCTCTCTAACAAAGAATTAATATTATCCCCCCAAAGGCATTATTCAAGAATTTGGAAAAAAAAAAAAAAAAAACAAAGCCTTGGTCATTCGGATACATGTGATAACCAGATGATTCTATTTGTATTTGTTATACATGGAATTTTCCAAATTAGTGAAATAATAGAACTTTGAGATAAAGTAACCGAAAAGTAAAATAGAATTGAGTCCTTCATCCAATAATGGATAACCTATAGGAATATACATACATATGAGAGGTCATGGACAAGACTAATTTATAAAGTCTAGCAATACAATAAATCATCAAGAGTGCAACTTTAGTTCTTTAATGGAGTGACACCAAAGTTAATAATTAAATCGATAATTAATCGACGATTAATTCATCTATTATTATTGAAGCTTAATAAATATATATCTATCCGGTCCTAATTCTAGCTCACAAATTCTTTGACAAGTTGTGTAGATGCGATTTATCACATGTAATACAAGAGTTTATGCTGAATAGGTTAATGGACCTGTCAACATGCACGTCCACAGTCCAGTTGGACTGTGTGTGGTGCCATGCCTAATCCAGATTGTTGGCTTCTACAGTAGGGGTATTATGGTAATTGAGTATTTAGTTAATTAATTTAATAATAATACTTATTCAAATTTATATATTGAAATTTTGGATAATTAATTATTTATATTTGAATAATCAATTTAAATCCTAATTATATTTGAATTTGAATAAAGAATAATTATTATAATTATTTAAATTAAAAAATTATTTTGAATAATTAAATTCTAATTTAAATAGAATTATTTGAATAGAAGTTGTCTTAGATGATGTAGATAATCACAAAACCTTGCACTATGATTGGCTGAAATTCAAATCTCTCCCTACACAAAATAGGCATGTGTCACTGAGGCAGGACCCAGTGAGAGTGGCATGTAAGGCATAAGGAGGAGAGAGAAAATTCTCTTCTATTCTTAATAAACTTTTATTTCTTAGAGGCCTGGGTCTTCATTTTTTATTAAACAACCATAGTGGCATGTATGGTGAGGTTTCAGCAGTTTTTACGGTTAAACGTTTTTTTTCCCTCCCTTTTGAGGGTAGGTTAGACGGTTATTTTACTCAACCATGTTTTGTGATAATACATGTTATATTAATTAATACGAAGTCTATTATTTATGTAAAAGTAATTATACACATCATGTCCCTCTAAAAAAAATACATTATAAAAAAAATTTATCATAAACATCATTAATGTCAAAATTTTACAGGGATTTTTTTCTTCTTTTTATAGTCCCACTTTTTCTGTGTTTCAAGCAATTATCAGTTATGTAAACCGACTGGGACACAAGATTTTTTTAATTTTTTATTTTCACACATCTTTACTAAGGTCAAATGTTTATCTAAACCATGTCAGTAGCAGGACCATATTCTTTGGAACCTATAATGCAAATATCCTTTAGCCAAAAAAAAAAAAAGAAAAGAAAAGAAAAGAAAAAATGTATCTAAAATTCTAAATCAACCCTCCAAACAAACGGACCTATGGAGATAAAGAACTTGAAACCATCGAATTTACTCGATATTTTCGCCACATCCTGCGAGCTGTGTTTGCCACCTTGAAATGACTTGCATGTGGACTTGCAATTCACACATTTATGCACAAGAGTTGAGAAGTGTAGGTAAGCCATTACCGTAATCGCAAGTCAGCCACAATCTCAAAAACTTGTATCCACATTATAGGAGGAAAAATATTCAAGTAACATCACATTAGCTCGTACACAAATCCAATAATTTCACATAAAACTTTTTTTCTTGCAATTTTTTTAATCACCAAAAAGATAAATGCTTTGGTTTATAAAAAAAAAATAAAAATCACATTGTATGTTACACTAGTGAAAATTGTGTTTATCATGCCACATTTTTAAAAAATAAAAATTATACCACACTACCATTCATATTATATTTTTAAGTTGTGCCTCACTAAAACATGCATCGAATTTATAGAGAAAGTCTAAGCAATTATGGAATGGAGAGGTCACAGGCCCAGTCCCACAAACAACAACAACCACAAATACCCTTTAAAATAAATGTAGCTCCGACTTTCCAAAAGATTCCTTTGAAATATTCTACATCGAGCTAATTAGAAACTATCAACTCTTGCAAATAATACAATGGTACCAAAATTTCCCATCTTCTAAGGAAAGATGGTGCAAATGTGGAGCAGTTTTCACAAACTGCCATCAATCCGATCCCATCGCAAGAAACTATACAACAAATGGTATGCCTTCCTAAATCTAATTCCTATGAAAGTTTCCAATACGAAAATATTTTGGTTCCATGTTTTTTCTCCTTTGTTCTATAGCGATACTGACTGACAATAAGGCAGAGCATGTCTTTGTGAAGGATGCCTTCGTGAGAAATGCAACATATTTGCATCTTCGGGGTCTATCGTAGTAATCCTTTAAGCTTTGCTTACATTTCGGAATCGCAAAGATGGCAGAAGAAAACTTCGTCAACTCCCACAAATTACAATCCAATTAATAGTTTTTTTTTTAAAAAAAAAAAAAAAGCAAAAGAGAAGACACTCGTTATCAACTTCGGAGAGGTCCTATTGGCTGCCATTGTTATCTGCAGTAGATGTTGTATTAACTTCATCGAAAAATTCCTTATCTGCATATAGGTATCCATCCTCTGGAGGCTTGTAGTCATTTCCCCTCCAAACCACAATCTGCTCCTTCTCAAAGGTCACTAGTATACAAGGCACCAGATCCTGTATCAGGACTGAAATAAATTTAAAAACTGGAGGAAACGTGGAACCATGGCTGAAATATAGAGCAGTAGGCATAGTACTTCAAATTCTGGGATGCGTTACTATATCTGAAATAATTATATCTAAGCCCTATGTAAAGACACTCTGGGTTGGGGTTGAATTGAAAATGAAGGCAAGAAACAATTCTGTAGCAGGAAGTGCACTGTCAGAAGAATGCAGCAACTGCCGCGTCACTTTTAACATGCAATCCAACCTCCTTACAGCCTCAAACAACGTAAATGGAATTTCTAGGTCTGGGCATGGTTGAAAAGACATGGGTTCAAAACAATGTCAAAGTACATACCACAAATCAGTAAAAAGTTCACACAAACCATGGAGAAGAGAAACAGTAGAAACAGCACAAACCATGGAGAAGAGAAACAGTAGAAAACAGAACTTAATAACTTCCTCTAATTTCTTAATTGAAAGGAAAAAAAAAAAAGATAAAAAAGATAAAACCACTTCTCAAACTTACAAAGTAAGAACAAAAACATGATATTCCTAAATAAATAAACGAGCCGAATGAAGGCATTATATGATTTGTACATCACACAGACGGTGTTAGCTGGTGGTAGTAACAAATCACAGCTCCATTAACTCGATGCAATATAGGGCAACAAGGAGGAAACTAATTATCTTGTTTTATCCTAATCCTTTTATTTTTTGAGCCAGATTAGTCACACGTGACATCCATAAAAAAGGTTAAAATGAAAGCATCTTAGAAACATTCTAATTTAAAGTATGAAACACGCAACATTGTTCTGTAAATGAGAGACATTACTCGGAGAGTCCAGTTTACCCTTAGTTTGCAACCTATTTTCTTGTAATCACTCTTCTCAAGACCTTCGCAGTTGATCCGGACGAGATCACAGAAGAGAAAAGCATCTCTGACCATCATTACCAGGCTACCATAAAAACCATTTCGAGCTGCAATCCAACTGGTTGATTAACATAATGAGCACAACGTATGGCAACTATTGAAAACCACACAAAGGAAAGAGACGTACCAAGTTTTGTTAAAGCAGGAAAGGCTAATCCCCTCTTTCTCATATCTTTTGTTTCCTCGATGCTTAACCCATCAATTGTACTTTTGATCAACTTGGGATATATGGGCTCATGGGGTCTCCACAACATTAAAGGGATCACAGGCCTTTTCTTGTGATTATAGTTCCTGCCCCTGTACAATATAAGTAGACCAGCATGTCTGTAAATAATTTTTCCAAATGTTTTGTCCTGCAACAAAGACATGAATTAGCATCTAATTCTCCTCCAAGAGACGATAAAGGATATAAGGATCCTCTATGTACAATTACTTTAAAATTTTTAATGCAGAGGAACATAGTTTGTGTGTGTGTGGTTTCTGGTATGTTGTTGTGTATTGGAGGAACTGGCACTCCAGGGGAAAGTGCAGTAGATGTTTGGTGAGGTTACAAATAGACAAATAAACAACTGAAATGGAGGTTGATTCTTTATTAGAAAAATAGCAATCACCAATCCCCTCAGTCGACAAAACCAAAGAAATGTTTTTTTTTGCCCCCGACAAACTTGGAGTTGAGCTGACTGCAAAAAAAGAGGTACACTAGAAATATACAGTACACACATAAAATCGCTAAGATGTTCTGCATAAGACTTGAAGGGAAAAAAAAGATATGGTTTTAGGGAAGTTACTTTTGAAGGTGTTTTAAGCTACAGGAATGGTGGGGAAAACTAGATAAGATACCTCAATCTGGGTGCACACATTTTTCATGTCAACAGTTGGAACGCCCATACATTTTATCCTCACTGCTTCTGCATATCTCCAATGATTATGAATTTCATTCAGCATATTATGCGTTAAACCATCTCTCCCTACAACAAACAAGGGAAACAAGAATAATGAAAGACCAAAACAATTGGGGGATGGGGAACATACAAGCTGTTTTTGTTACTATTTCTGCTTGTTTCAGTTATACAACTGAAATTCCATCTATAGCTTAGCTATGTCAACTAAATGCCATCTATACCTTAGTTCTATTGACGTTACAAACACGTGATGGAAACTTTATTCGAAAACATAATTTTACAATGTAAGATTTAGGACGTGTTATCAAACAATCCAAGCATGAAAATTTACAAAATAAACTCAGCTTGCAATTAACACAAAAGTTCCCGTGCTCTTTAGCTAAAACATGATATAGCAAAGCAAAATAGTAATTGTTTCATTTTTCATCATGTTAGGTACATCAAAAGTAATACGTCAATTTAACGGACTAGGTTCATTTCCGTTGATCTGTGTTAACGTTTAGAATTATCTATATATTCATACATGCATATACATGTTGTGACCATTCTAGATTGTTTGAGGGAAAAATTTGGAATTATTGGTTTGTTTCCTTTTTATGCATCTGAAAGGGAACAGGAAGAGTGTTTCTCTTTGATTTTCAGGAGTGAAAAAACATTGTTCCTTTCCCACCCATTAATGCGTTTATTAACAGAAGTAGGAAAGCAATTTTGGCGGGTTCCAAACGAGGAGAGAAATTAGGAAAGAGAAAATCTTAAGCTACCACTAATTTTGTCACCTATTCAATTGAAGTAAAAAAACTTACACAATCAACTACAAAATTTCAAGTCTGAATCATGACTAAATGACTATTTAACTAATCGCAATGCAAAGGAAAAAAAAAAATTTGGCACATTTACTTGCTAGTATTGGGAATTGCAATACCATGAAACAAGCCCATACGTTGTTAATTCCCTGTTTACTAGCACTTTTCACTTTTCAGGAAGGAAGTGCATGCAGCGCCAAAAAAAAAAAAAACTTAAGAACATCATGACTGAATTGCTGAATATGGGGGGAGATAAGATAACAGTGGAGGAAGTCGGTTTGGCTTATGATTCCTTTTGCTATAAGGCGAGCAATCTTTTTCTCTTTAATTCCTGAAAATGCTCAAAAACGGAATTAAAAATAGCAATCATATTGATTCTAATTCTAATCTTTAACAATATTAGAAAAACCTTCACTGGAATGTTTATTTCTTATACCAATTCTTTTTAATCCGATTTCTCCTTATCCCAATTGCTTCTTCACCCCCATACAAGTTTAGTAAACGCGCCATAAAAATAATACTCAACCCTTAAAAGTTATCTCTCACCCATTCTCTAATCTAATTTAACATGCTTGTCCTTTACTTTAGTTTAGGCACAATGATTTTTAAAACATTGTTGAGTGCACTAATAAGAGAATAGGTTGTTTCCAATTCTAATTGCTATTCCATAAGTAAACAATTGAATGTAATGCTGAAGTCCTTATCTTTCATCACTTTTCCCAATCTGATTGCGTTTCACTAAAAGAGACAAGACCTAGTATTTCTTTTCCATTGCGATTTCATTCCATAAGTCCTTGCCCATACAATCTCAATGACCTGCCATTAAGTCCATTACAGACAACAAAAATTGAAGACACAACACTACAAATTGAAATCAAAATACCTCAATCGTCAACCCTAAAAGAAATTAAATTAATCTCATCTGAATCATGTCAAAAACCAAATATCCAATTCCACAACCAAAAATCAAGCACTAGAGAAAATAGAAAACAAAGAAAAAGAAGATCGTACCTAGATTGACTTGACTCTTGGTCTTCAGCCTCCGGCACTTGTCCACCAAAACCTTCCTCTCAGCCGCCGTGAGCGGCTCTCCTTGAATCCTCTCCCTCATCTTCCTCCTCTTCTCCTCCAACTTCAGCTCCTCCGCCGCCTCCTCCGCCCCCGCTCCCTCCACCGACCGGACCTTCCGGTCCACAGCCGGTGCGCACACGCCGGTCCATTCCCGGTCAAACCGGCCCGGCCCGAATGGCGAGTACTTCGGTTCGCGCAGTCCGATCGGCCTCACCTTCGGGTTGCTCTCTGTGTAACTGTACCGAAAATCGAACGGGAGGTTGGAGCTCAGCGGCTTCAATCCCGTCCGGTCGAGCGATGACGGCGGTCGGTAGCGGGGCTTCTCGCTCTTCTTCTTCTTCGTCTTGGTCTCGGGATTGGCGAGGGAGTTAGGGTTTGGGGATTGAGGAGGAGAGAGAGAGGGAGGAGGCTTGAAGGAGTATAGATTGTAAAGGTTGGAGGAGGAGGAGGAGAGGAGGCGGCGCGCGGGGAGGGTGAGGACGAGTGAGAGTCGGCGTTGATTTTGGCGGGAGAGCTTGGCGAGGAGCATTTGAGCGTGACGTGAGGGCTTGAAGTGAGGAGCTGCTGGGACATTTCAGGTCCATAGCACCCGTTTTAAACAACATTGCACGTATGGTACCATTTTAACAATTTAATTTCTTTTTAATTAAATTAAGAGACCCGTTTACCCCTTTTAAAATTCATGACAAACAGCCATTCTCGACCCTGTCCGCCCTCTTCGTCCCTTTTCCTTTCTTCCAAACGCTCATCCTCTTCGTTACTTTTCTGCAAGCGGACACACACAGCAGGGAAAAAAAGGGGCTTGAGTAAATATTCTCCGGCAAGTCGCCGCCACTCTAGCCCATCCTCTTCCCAAAACAACAGCCACCTTCCTAAAACAGTCACCCCTTCCCAAAACAGTCATCCCCTTCCCTTCTCTCTTTCTTCCTCATTTCTCTCGCCATTGTCCCATCTTCGGCCACCCCATTCTGACCTAACAATGGCACAAAGCCAAACTTCTCGCGCCTCCAATTCCCGGCCTACTTTGGCGCGCAACAGGACCTCACCAGCCTCCTCTCTTTGCCCTACCCAACATCGTCGATTTGCGGAATCGTCGGAGCAGGAATCGGAGTCGGAAAACGATTAGGAAGGAGTAAGCAGGACCCTGCCTCGAACAGCTGGTGAGAAAAACCCGCCGCCCACGCTGCCGCCACCACTGGTAAATTTTCTTATCTTCTTTAGTAAAAATAAAAGAAAACTAAATTAATATTTGAATTGAAATTATATGAGAAATGTAATTTAACACTGGATTGAGTTTGTGGGGTTATAGGATAGGATTGTAGCGTTTGCAATATTTTAATTGTGGAAAAGCATTGAGTTCGTTTGGTTCATGGTTCGAATCACATTCGAATCATTTTGTTACAGTATTTTCTTTTCACAAAAATTTAAATCTTTATTTAAATTTTTTATTTAAATCTATGAACCAAACGGACTCTAAATTTATACAAAATCAACAAAAACAAAAAAATAATAATAATAATTATTAATGATCGATAAAGATTATATTCTTATGTTAAGGAGAATTACATAGAGTTTACTTTATTATATGACAAAAGGCCGTTTATATGATCTCAACACAACAACAAAATATTTAGTTGATTAACAATTTTGTGGTTTTTAAATGTTGAAATCAAAACATAAATTAGTAAAAAAAAAAAAACTCCATCATGTTGAATTCTATATATCCAACGTTGTAGGTATAATATAGTATCAATTTCTAATCTATTTTTCCTCTTGGACTTATTAAGTAAGATTCCATCATTATATGCTCATCTTTTGAACTCCAACTTTTTAGGTATAAAGTAGGATATTAAAGCCTCTTCACTGAGTATTATAATTGAAACACTTCAATAAGTTGAATCCTATATGATATGCATTCTTGAACTTGAATAATGGTGCCTTGTGAATTGAGTTAGGACCATAAATGCTTGAAGATAAGGGGTCGAACTCAATCTGTCACTTTCTTTTCATATCGATTTCAAACATGTAACAGAGCACAAACTAGTGTAAATTATTGTAGCAAATAATGTATGTCTGAATGTGTATTTATTTTATTCTTTCTACGCTCTTGATCTATATTTGGTATATAATTGGCATCACTTAACACAATTCACGCCAACTTATAATTTAGTCTGTGGGACTAATTAATTTTGGCACTTTTTAGTGGTTGAAGATTCATCCTGCCAAGAATAGAAAAGTATGTTTTGGATTTTAATGAGTGGATACAAGCAATCCACCAAAAAGTTTAAACTTTGAACTTGACAAGGTCATTCCAAACTTGACTGATCTGGTTTTACTAGTCAGAATTTGAAGATTGTCAACGATACAATCTGGAAGTTTCTGACCGGTTTGACCAGCCTCTGATTCGTTCGGTCTCGTAGATCTGTTAGACATAATATAATGAAGATAGGAGGTAATGTAATGGATAAAAATAAAATCTGATTTTGGATTCTATTGAAGTGGCGGTGTTATTAATATTTATTTTGGGTTTTACAAAGAATATTAGTGGTGTTATTATTATCTATTTATTAATATGCCTTATAATTTGATTGTAGGCTTACGAAGCCCCGGCCCGACACAACGCATGAATTTCAAGGGTAAAATATCAACAAAGTGTACGTTGGGAAACACCGTTCATTTTATTATGAAAAACTTAAAAGACCACCTCGATGGGACGCAGTGGTTCATAAAATCTCAATTCGACCATCTTATTTCTGCTTCCACTAACATTGAAATGAGTCAAACCGCATTGTGGATGCTGCAAAGCCGCGAGGTTGTTAAAATAAACAGCGAGAATTGTGGTACGTCTTTAATGGCATATCTATTTGCTACTCGCTAATGGAACATGCATTGAGAAGTGGCCTTAATGATGATGGTTTTTTTCCGAGAGAGGATGGTCATAGAGATTTATCATTATGAATGGCTGCCATGAAGTTACTTTGATCTTACATTTTGTTGAAAGCTTGGATTGATGTTTAAGAACTCTTTCTTCTACTTTTGTTGTCACTTTTTGTTGCAAGTTTGGATTGATGTTCAAGAACTCTTTTTAGTGACAAGATTAGATTGATATTTAATGATTCTTTTTAGTGACAATCTTAGATTAATGACTACATCTTGACTTCCTTTTTTTTATCTTAAGGTTAAAAAGTAGTTGGTATTTTTTTAATCTAATTTGCAACTCGTTCAGATTCGTACCGGTAAGCTAGGCATAGTGTACTTATTAGAAGACTAGTTTTCTCGTTCTTATTGTTCGGATTGGTACTGGCAGACCTCTCTAAATGTGTGGATAGGTACTAGTAAGCTTAGCAAACCGTTCTGTTAATCTTAGCAAACCGTTCTAAAATAAAGTGGATCAACTAATCTTGTGCAATTATACTTATAAGTTCTAAATCAAAGTTTGAATTTCTAGATTTATCATCATCAATTCTAAAGTGAAGAACATAAAATTCTAAATTGAATTGTAATTGAACAAAAATAAAGTGGATCAACTAATTTTGCGTAATTATACTTAGAAGTTCTAAATTACAGTTTGAATTTGTAGATTTATCACTATTAATACTAAAATGAAGATCAACATAAATTCTAAATTGAATTATAATTGAACTAAATTAAAAAGGATCGATTAATCTTGTGTAATTATACTTGGAAGTTCTAAATAATAGTTCTATTTATAGATTTATCATTATCAATTCTAAAATGAAGATCAACATAAATTCTAAATTGAATTGTAATAGAACAAAAATAAAGTGGATCAACTAATTTTGCGTAATTATACTTGGAAGTTCTAAATAAGAGTTTGAATATCAAGATTTATCATTTTTAATACTAAAATGAAGATCAACATAAATTCTAAATTGAATTGTAATTGAACTAAAATAAAAAGGATCAACTAGTTTTGTGTAATTATACTTGGAAGTCTAAATTAGAGTCTGAATTTTTAGATTTATCATTATCAATTCTAAAATGAAGATCAATATAAATTGTAAATTGAAATTGTAATACTAAAATAAAGTGGATCTACTAATTTTACGTGATTATACTTGGAAGTTCTAAATTAGAATTAGAATTTCTGGATTTATCATTATCAATTCTAAAATGAAGATCAACATAAATTGTAAATTGAATTGTAATTCAACTAAAATAAATTGGATCAACTAATTTTGTGTAATTATACTTGAAAGTTCTAAATTAGAGTTTGAATTTCTAATTTGTAATTGAACTAAAATAAAGTGGATTAACTAATTTTGTATAAGTATACTTGGAAATTCTAAATTAGAGTTTAAATTTATAGATTGATCGTTATCAATTCTAAAATAAAGATCAACATTAATTCTAAACTTATCATCATCAAGTCTAAAACATAAATTCAAAAACTTCTTTAGGATCGATATAATCGATCGGATTATACCTCGTTCTACTAGGCAGATCGGTATGACCACGATGATAACAATTCGGTCTGTTAGATAGGTCGATATGATGGAGATGACCAATTTTTGGTCTGCTAGACCAACTGGCATGACCGCGATGACCGAATCCTCAATCTACTAGGCAGTTCAATATGATTGAGATGACCAATTTCAGATTTGCTAGGTAAATCAATATGACCGTGATGACCGTTGGAATTAAATATGAAAACATTACAGAAGGAACGGATCGTTGATAAACATAAATTTTCTGAAAACTTTGTTCATCGGGAATAGATATATACTTTTGTTTAATAATAGAAAGCTTAGAGAATTTTTACCAACCTTTTTGTAGACCTATCAGGGTATCCTAGCTTTTCTCTTTAACACCACGATCTTCTAAGCCATGCCTCTACACCAAGGGAAAGACGAGTGGGGCGTCAAACTGTAAGAATGAATTAACCTCACACTTTTCTAGATCCACTATGTACTCAATATATGAGATAGCAAACTTTTTTTTCAGAAAAGAACTTTCATTTTTTTCTCTCTATGTATTTTGCAAAAGTTACGTGAAAAAGATTGATCTATACAGATAACTATTATCTCTACCTTTTTATATCTGAGCAGTTAGTTATTTTTAATTAATTTCAAATTTGAAATAACCACCATATCAGATATATGGAGAAATGATATACTCTATCTTTCTTATCTTCCCTTTTTTTTATTTTAATATTTGTGAACTTGAACTGATTTTATATATATATATATATATATATATGTATCGAAACAAAATCACGTGAAACATGATTCTATTGAATTTTTTTTTTTAAAACTGAATCATTTCTATACACACACACATATATATATAATATAAAACTTTAAACATTTTAAAAAATGTAAACGAATTCAATCGTTTACGAAATATATATATATATATATTAATATATAATAAAATCTTATATATTTATATTAAAATTCAAAAATAAATCACATTTATTTAAGAATAGATTTTAAATTAAAATTATATTTAAATAATCATATTATTCAAATATTATCAATTAATTAATTTATTAATGCTTAGTTAAATGTGATAACATTTATCACATCATATTATCTGTCATAGAGAATTTTTTTAGTATCACATCAATATCTTAAGTATGAAAAAATTAATTCAAAATTTAATAATTCCAAATTAAATATTTATAATTTATTCTATGCATTAAATTCAATACAGTGTTATAGAGGTGGCATTGGAGACCTATGGACCTATAACCTAAGCTCCAATAAATTTAACAATTAATTAAACTCTTTAATTAATGTTCCAAATTTATTAGTTTCAGTGTTACTTCACTAAAAACCTGAAACTGAACTTTTGAGATTATAATGAAAATTACTCATAGAAAATAAGCGAGTAGTCCATTGATATAATCATTACATATAAGTTAGTCATCCATAAATAGTTCATAATAAGAGCTAGGTTTAATTTTGTTTACCTCTTTTATTATATTTTTATTTTTGAGTTCCAATCATTCTTTAATGAACAGTTAATTCATAATCTTATTAGGAACAAGTGCTTTACTATTCAAACTTTGAATTATCACTCAAGAGAACTATTTTCTCTTCCATAAGGAAGAAATATATTCCATATCTGTATAATATTATTCTCAGCTATTTATTACATTATGTTTCTAAGATACTAAGTTATGATCTGTGTTTATACAAATCTTACCATGCAAGTCAAAAAACATAATGTCATAAACAAGAGTCTAATAAATACTCAAGATTAATACTATCAAATATATGATCATCATAATGATAAATTTGAATACTATATTTATAACAGATGGTTATTAGAGATTCATAATTTATCTGGTCCAGTCCAATATAATCTCATTATATAAAGTACTTACAATCTAATGTCTCTACATTAATAGCCCAGATAAGATTATTTTATTCTAAATGAGATTGGACCGAACTTGTAATATTTAATTAAAGATTCCAAACTCTAATTAATTATTACAAAATATTTAGATTAAAATCTATAAATTTTATCCCTAAGCATATAATACTTATATGCTAAATTATAGTCACATAAATAATCATGAAATTTTTTTGATGTTTATAAAGTTATTCATAATACAAATAAGCAACCAAAATAATTATAAATGTCACTTTATTTATTTATCAACAATATGTACAATGTCACAGCTTATAGGACATCAAACCCAACAATCTCCCACTTGCCCTAAAGCGGGTAAGACATGTTTCTAAGACCTAAGCCTTTCAAATGTCCCTCGAAGCTCTTTGTAGGTAACGTCTTGATGAAAAGGTCGGCAATGTTGTTATCCGACGCTATCTTCACAACTTCCACATAACCTTGATGTATTATCTCTCTGATTAAATGATATTTTTGCTCTGTATGCTTTCCTCTTTTGTGGCTTCTGGGTTCCCTTGAATTTGCCACTGCACCACTATTATCACAATACAATGTGAGTGGTTTATTTATGCCTGGAACGACTTCTAGATCATATGAGAACTTACGAAGCCAAACAGCTTCTTTAGTTGTTTCAACAGTAGCTACATATTCAACTTCCACAGTCAAATCAGCACTACATGATTGTTTAGTGCTTCTCCAAACTATGGCTCCACCACCAAAAGTAAACATTGATCCAGACGTAGATTTACATGTGTCTTTGTCTGATTGAAAATCAGAATCAGTGTATCCAATAGTAATCAAATTCTCACCAAAATATACCAACATATAGTTTCTCGTTCTCTTGTAAAATTCTTGAGAATATAGTTAACCGCCACCCAATGATCTAATCTTGGGTTGAATTGATACCGGCTGATTATACCCATCGCATAACATATGTCAGGTCTTGTACACAATATAGCATACATTAGACTTCTCATTGCATATGCATAGTGTACCCGTCTCATTTTTCTTCCTCTTGAGGTGTCTTAGGACACTGCTCTTTTGAAAGATAAACTCCATGATGTGTAGACAAATTACCTTTCTTGAAGTTTTGCATTAAAAATTTGATAAACATCTTATCAATATACGATGCTTGAGACAGCGCCAACACTTTGTTCTTGTGATCTTTTATGAGTTAGATTTCAAGAACATAACTTGCCTCTCCCAAATCTTTCATTTGGAATTGGTTAGTGAGCCATTTCTTTACATTAGATAATATCCCTACATAATTCCCAATAAGTAGGATATCATCTACATAAAGAACTAAAAAGACCACGTTCTTATCTTTGATGTAATTGTATACACAAGGTTCATCAATATTTTGATCAAAACCATAGGACTTGATCGCCTCATCAAATCTTAAGTTCCAAGATCTTGAAGCTTGCTTGAGTCCATAGATGGACCTTTACAACTTGCAAACTTTTTGCTCTTGACCTTTGACTACAAACCCTTTTGGTTGCACCATATAGATGATTTTCTCAAGATAACCATTCAAAAAGACAGTCTTGACATCCATTTGCTATATCTTATAATAAAGACATATAGCAATGGATAAAAGAATCCGAATAGATTTAAGCATAGCTACGGGTGAGAAAGTTTCTTCATATTCAACTCCCTCCTTTGGGTATTACCCTTTGCTACAAGCCTAACTTTGAAAGTCTCAACTTTCCCATCCACTCCTCTTTTCTTATTGTAGATCCACTTGCACTCTATGGGTTTTATCCCTTCAGGAAGGTCTACAAGTTCTCAGACTGAATTGGAGTACATAGACTCCATTTCAAGGTTCATAATCTTCAGCCATTTCTCTTTTTCAGAATCTTCCATTTTTTTATGACAGGTCAATGGATCATCCTTACCATTATCAGAGATAGCAACATATGCTTCTCTAATTTCCTTGTAGCGAGCAAGTGGTTTCACAACCCTCCCACTATGTCAAGGTGGTATGACATTCTGATCTGGAGATGTGGTCTCCTCATTTTGTCCTTCGACAATGGTTGTTGGTTGTGTTCTGATCTGATTAGAAAATAACTTTTCAAGTACTACTTTGCTATGAGGTTTATTGTTTGTCATATAATCATTCTCGAGAAAAGTGGCATTTGTCGATACAAATACCTTCTTTTCTTGTGGACTATAAAATAAACCTCCACTTATTCCCTTTGAATATCCTACAAACAAGCATACTTCAGAATGTGGTTCCAGCTTATTAGTTTTTCCTTTCAACACATGTGTTGGAAACCCGTATATACCGATATGTCACATACTTGGTTTGCGACCATTCCATAACTCTAAGGGTGTTTTTGTAATAGACTTAGACGGAACCATGTTTAGAATCTATACTGTCGTTTGTAGCGCATATCCCCAAAATGAAGTGGGTAATGATGAATAGTTAAGCATAGATCTCATCATATCAAGCAATGTCTGATTTCTTCTCTTGACAACACCATTCTGTTGTGGTGGTCTAGGTGCAGTGAGTTGTGATAGAATACCATGTTTTATCAAATAGTCCTTGAACTCAATTTTAAGGTATTCCCTTCCTTGATCAGATCGGAGAGTCTCCACTGACCTTTCTAATTGCTTTTCAACTTCTGCTTGGAATTCTTTGAACTTTCTAAAAGTTTCATATTTCCTTTGCATTAGGTACATGTATCCATACCTCGAATATTCGTCAATAAATATGACAAAATATTCGTAACCACCATGTGCTTGTACATTTAATGGACCACAGACGCCCGAATGTATTAGCTCAAGTGGTTCCTTAGCCCGTTCGCCTTTTGTAGAGAAAGATCTTTTAGTTATTTTACCTTCAAGACATGATACACAAACTGGTAGAGAACTAACTTTTAGTTCTCTTAAAGGACCATCCCTTACTAGTCTGTTAATTTTGTCAAGGTTAACATGACCTAATCTAAGGTGTCATAAGTATGTTTCATCATTAGAAGAAACCTTTTGCTTCTTGGGTTTTGGTTGTTCAACTTTGAATATTTCGATATTGAGTAGTGATTTTTCGTTGGGCCTTAAAGTGTAAAGCCTATTTTTCAAATGCACAGAATAAATATCCAAATCATTTCTAGAAATATTAGCATAATTATTATTAAAAGAAATATTACACATTTGTTCAAACAACATGAAAACAGAAATTAAATTTCTACGAAAACTAAGAATGTAATAAACATTGTCTAAAATTAAAAACCTATTTCCAAAATAAAGTTTTATAACTCCTACAGCTCTTGCCAAAACAACCGTTCCTGTTGTAACACTCAAGCATTTTAAGCACAGTAAAAACGCAATAATTAAGGTTTATTGTTTCATCCAATTTATATGATAAATCCATAAAAGCAAAAAAAAAAAAAGGGATTTTTAAGGGTAAGAATTATGCCACAACCCTAAATAAAGAAGGAATGATATGGAAATAAGCTATAAAGCTTAATTGTTGCAAAATGTGTTGTAACAAATGCTAAGACAAAAATACAGTTGAAGGAAAAATACTATATAATAATATGAAAAATTATACAATATCAAAATAATGCAATGTGATAAAATATACTAAAAAAGTTATGCAGTATGAAAATTACACTGTAAAAGTAATGCAGTGAAGGAATTTGACTGTTTAAGGTTAAGCAGTACAGAAATTGAATTGTTTAAGTTAAAGTAGTATAGGAATAACACTGTTTGGAGAATATAGGTGAATAAGGAATGCTGTAACAGTATAGAGAATGTACCGACAATATAAAAAAATACTGTCAATATAAATTTAGAATGTATAAAGTTAGACAATGTTGGAATTACATTATGTGATAAATGAAAATAAGTATGGGAGGTTGTGGGACCTCATGAATTGTATAGAAAGGATTACCAGTAGTATAGGAAAAATACTGTCAGTTAAATTTGAACTGTGTGAAAAGTTTTGTGGGTCCTACCCAGGGGACGGCTTGAGAGTTTTGATTGGGCTACCACATTTACTAATGTGGCCCAACTATAAAAGGCCAAGTTAACCGTAATAATAATTAGGGTGGTTAGTCACCAAAAAGAAAAGAAAAAAAAAGGAAAAAGGGGTGACACTACAAGGGTGGAGAAAAGGCCACCTCATCCCTTTTGTTTCCTTTATATTTAGTTTTAAAAGGAGACCAAAAGTTGGTCTCCACAATGCAAAAAGTGAGAAGGAAAGAAAGAAAGGAAGAATGAAAGAAAGAAAGAAAGAAAAGACAAACTCCCATTTTTCCCCCCTGGACCTGACAGCCCTTTGGGAAATTTTTCTATTAAAGTTTGATCAGTACAAACCTCCAATCAAGCTTAAAGCAAGCTCTAGTGTTTAAGTGCAAAGTTTTACAACTTTAGAGGTAAGATTTGAAACTTTTTTTAAGGGTTTTAGTGATTTTTCTTCAAGGTTATGGATGGGTTTTTAATAGAATTTTATCATAGTTTTTGACAAAGGAATCTAAGCAAGTTTAGTCTCACAAGTGGAGGATCAACAAGCTTGGTAAAGTTTAGGTAAATTTCTAAACTTTATACTTGAAAGTTTATGTTTTATCAAGTATGTCAAGTGTTTGATGAAATGTTTTGAGCTATGGCATGTAAATGGACAATATGGCATGATTAGTTTATGTTTTCGATTGATAATGATGGTGATGGAAATAAAAAAAAAAGTGGGGTTTTGTGCAAAAGAATGAAAAAGCTACTAAACTTTGTTAAATTACAAATTTTAGCTAGTTTTCAAGAAATGATGATTTAGAGGCATAAAGGCCAATTTATGTTCCAAATATGGTATAGAATTTCACAACACAGTGAGAGAAACAACTTTTGTGAACAAAGTTTTGCAAAATTTCAAAAGGACTAAATTGCAAAGTTTTGCTAATTCTCGATAGATTTAAAAATCAGCCAAAAAGTCTCCTTTAATGTTAGAATTTTAGAAAAGTTAAAACATTAAAGTTGTAGAACACATTGAAACTGTCAGGACAACATAGACAGTTTTCTAAAATTCGACTAGCTTAGGAGTTATGAATTTTATAAAATTTTGAGCACAAAATTTCAAGAAATGAAAATGTTATGAAAAGTTTAGAATTTGACCAAGAAGCTTTTGTAAGTTTTATTCCTTACAAAAAACTAAACGATATGGCATAAATTGGTCACTTTTGGTTCCGAGGACAAAAATGTAAATATCTTTGTATTTTAGGTCAAAACCTTAAAATTGTGTGAAACTGGGTTTTTACCAAGGAACATTAGGTTCCTACATTTTTGTGCATAGTGAATAACCACAAGGATTATGTTTTTAGAAAATTCAAAGTTTAAACAAGGAAAGAATAAAAGAAAAACATTAAGAGCAAAATGGTCATTTTATAAAAAAGGGCCAAAGCGAACCCAAAATGCTCAATATCGGGAAACATTCCATAGTGGGAATTTTTCTGTAATACGTAGGTAATGGAAAGGTAAAGTTAAACAATGAGTTTTACAAAGTTACAAAATAGACGAAAACCCGTTAGGGGTAAAAATGTCATTTTTAGGAAAACGGCTAAAGCGGAGTCGCACACTCCAAATTAGCAAAACGCCTTTAGATAAAAAATGTTTCGTAATACGTTAAGTAACAAAACCGTCACATAAGACTTTAAATTTTATAAGGGATGTTCAAGTGAAAGAAAAGTAACCTGGTGGGTTACAAAGTCAAAAGCAACAGATTACAAACAGTTAATGTTTAAGTTTCATTGTCAATCGAGTAGATTGACAAAAAGAAAGTTAACTAATAAGTTGGGTGTTGTTTGATCAAGACACTGAGGCCGCCTAATGAAAGGAAAAGAAAGGATATGGAAACGTGAAAGTTAAGTCCATGTAAGTTTTAAACCTCACCTACAGCATGAAGTAATTAGTTTTCAAATGTTTATATATATATATATATATATATATATGCAAATGTGTTTTCAATTGTTATACAAGTTGTTTTTAAAAGTATATTTGCACTTGTTATGCAAAAATTTTTCCAGTTTAAATTAAAATTTACAATGTATTTGCAACTATTATGTTAAAGCATGATTGCATTTGATGTGCATGAAGTTTTGAAAGATCAAGTAAATTTTGCAATGTATTTGCAAAAATTATGTTTAAAATATGTTTTGCATTTTGTTAATGCATAATATTTTATAGTTTAAGTAATTAGTTTTATGTTGCATTTGTTATACAATAAGTTTCAAAGAGAACAATTATGATTTGCAAATGTATTTACATATAATGTGATTGCATTTGATATGCTTGCTAAAGTTAATAAGAAGGTAAAGTAAAGATAAAAAGAAAGTGTCATACTGGCCTCCTTAATATGAGGTACACAAGTAAAGTTAAAGTTTGACCTCCTTGATGAGGTACATGACCTTGGTCTGCGATGGTCTCAAGTCTTCTACATGGGAAGCATTATGTTTATGATCTCATGATTGATGATGTTGGTACGAACATTAAAGTAAGATAAGGAAAGATAAAGAACAAAGATAAAAGTTAAAATAAGAAAAGAATGATCTTAAGATGCTCATAATTGAGAGTTCATGATTGAGCAAAAATGGAATCATACATTATGAATTTGCTTGAATTCCTTATTATGAAGTGTTTATGTGAAATGATTATGGAAAACATTATGAGAAATGTTTTATGTTAAATGTTTAAAAAAAACATTTTTATGTTTTCAAGAAAAGGTTTATGAAATATGTTTTAAGATAAACATTAAAGAAATGTTTTATGAAAAAAGTTTCAAAACTGTTTGAAGAAAAATGTTTATGTAAAATGGTTTAAGAAAGAGGCTTTTATGAAAAAAAGCTTTTAAAGCATGTTTAAATGATTTGGGAAATTATGTTTGAACTTAATGAGCGAAAGCTCATTAAAAGTACCTTTATGTTGTAGGTAGTCCTACGGGTCACCAGTAGGACCTGTTTGATAAGCTTGGTGCTGTGGAGGATAAATGTGAAGATCTAGGTTAGAAACCACTACAATATGCTTCCGCTACTCAAAAAAAAGATTTTCCACTATTTAATATAGTGTTTTCAAAGCTTTAAGAAAATCAAAATTTTATGAAATGTTTTTAAAGTTGTAAGTTACTAATAAAAATAAGTTTTAAGTTATGATTCAGTATATGTTTCTTATTAAGTTTTAAGAAATAATTTAAAATTGTTTTAAAGTCAAGTGTTGAGCAGTGTCTTAACTTAAATTACGATAGAAGTCTCAACAGCTTTTAAGAATGCTAAAAGAAAAAAATATTATAGTAATTTTTTTACTAAGTAAGTAAGATTAATGTTTAAGTAATGATGTTTAAGAAAGTTAAGTAACTACCCGAAAAGGTAGGTCATCACTGTAACGCCCCCTATTACGGACGTGACAAATGTTGTTACCTTTCTTTCGTAATACTTTTATTTATAAGATAAACTATTTAATTAAAAAGATAAATTGGAAACATAACCCAGGATCCATGAAATTTTATATATATATATATATACATATGAATATACATTAATATATTACTCATTTATAAACATTTCCTTAAATAGTTTATCTCACTAAAATAATAAAGTCATAAAAACTCATGGTCAAATACATTTTATTATTATTATTATTATTATTATTATTATTATTTAAATAACTTAATCATTATATAATAATTTAATCCATTTTTTTTTTAAATTACTTGATTATAAACATCCTTTAAACATTAATAAAATTTGCATACATACTTCAGTAGGTCGGACTCGATCGGCAGTCCTAACGATTAAAATAAAATTTGTTTAAATATAATTTTAATGCGGAAGAAAATTTATAATAAAAGTCCATCAAATAAACATTCTCAAA
>CAMOHE010025194.1:0-86987 GCA_946598075.1 Artocarpus hirsutus
GGGGCGAGGCGGAGGGGGAGAGAGAGAGAGAGAGGTGGGAGAACTTACAGGAGTGTGGCGGCGCCGTCCCGTCGGAGATGGTGGCGGACAAGTGGGGGCTGCAGCATTACTGTAGCATTGGGGGCTGCTTATTTAGCACACTCGGTCCACCATGTGTTGCATAGTCCGGTTAACTAGGTTGTCAAAGAGTCCAATCCTAGATCCGACCCAATGTTGATTTAAAAGAAGTTTTTACCTCCTTTTCTTCATTTTTCTCTACCGTTTCTCAACCCTACTAGGGCGAAAATATGTTCTATACCTCCCTTTTGCATTTTCTTGCATTTCCAACAAGTTTTCTTGTGTTTCTTATTCCTAATCATATTCAAAATCCTCCAAAATTGAATTTTTGCTATAAAATCCAAAACTCCACCTCATAGTTTCTCATACTTGAGTCTTTAAATCATTCTCTTTGGATTTTCTACCAATAGAAGGGAATGGCGAATCCTCTAGGTGTCAAGGCAAACAACCGACAACCAACAACAATAAGTTTCATTCAAACGTAATCTATGATCCCAATATCTTGAATCCTATTAACTTGCATAATTATGAAAGACATGGTTTGTAAGAAAATTATGGATGGGAGGATTATAATCTTTGATAATATGCAATCATTGAACCTAAAAGTCTTGCTTGAGTGCCAGGGATTGTTAACTATGGTAGAGTCTAGATTTGGGTGTATCCTAGACTTATCAGAATCTTTTATGCCTAACTAAATGACAATCCTACAAAGCTAACCATCACTTAAGAACTAAAAGCAAAAACAATTGAATTGAATCCTGAATTTTTGAGTCAAGCCTTAAACATACCAAATGACGGTATCCCTTTAGGTCCTTAGAGGCTAGTGCTACTTTTCCTAAACTTAATGTTTTCCAGCATCCTATGAATGATTTTGAGGCAATCTTTGCTCTTAAGCCTCCTACACAAAACCTACCCTTCAGAACCCGTGCTCTTCATCATATCTTTTCTACAAATTTTATTCCAAAAGCGGGTCACAAAAATGAGCTCACCAAGGTCAATATGTCCCTTCTTTACTGTCTCTTTTCCAATAGTAGGGTCAATGTTTGTCATATCATCCTCCATCACATGATTGACGCAGCTAGTAGTCAACTAGGTAATGCTTTACCTAATGCTTACTTATATTTTTGAGTGCTTTGAAGTTTCACTTCTTTGGGAGACCGATAGGCAAGAACCAAACATCCATTCCTATGTCAATGAATCATCTCTCAACAAAATGAGTTGTACTTTGATGAATGGAATTTGGTATGCTCATGGAGTTAAGGTACCTTTCCTTTTTTTAGATGAAGATGAGCAATAAGAGTTTGCTGAAACAGAAGAGCATTTTGCTATGGAAGAAGAAGCACCTCCATATAATTTACATGTAGGTTCTTCTTCTTAGTTTCCCTGTCAACAACTCGTTTACAGGTTCAACACCTTTGAGTCAAACTTTGCTGCCTACTAAGCTCACACCAATGAGCAATATGCTCAACTCAGCAACAACATGACAACTTTGAACTCGACCATAGGAAACATACTTGATGAACTTCGACGTCATAACATGCAAGGACCGCCTTCACCTTGATCACTTTTTTAGCTTTGTTTCTTTTTTTTTTTTTCAAGTTTAGGATGGTTTTACGTCTACTTTTTCTCTATTTTAAGACCATTTTGGGATTTGTACTTTGGATTTTGTATGATTTTATGATTTTATGGCATTTCAGTTTCATGTTTGACTATGAGTTGATTTTGTTTCTCTTTTTGTTGATGACAAAAGGGAAGATGATATGACCGATTGCATTGATTGCTTTGTGTATTTTACATTAGCTGATAGTATTTTGCAATAGCTGATAACATTTTGCATTAGTTGTATATTTTTTTCAAAATAGGGGGGAGAAAATTTATTTGATGTAGGGGCCTACGTTCATTCTTATTGAAGATTTTTTTTTCAAAATTTCACTTAGATTGAGATTGAGATTGAGATTGTTTTGATTAAAACCTATGAGATACTAACATATCCCCTCAAGATTGCATACATTAAGGGGAGTTATATTATGTTTAAATAAGGGGAACTTAAGGTAAATATGGTCAGAAATATCTTAGAAGAACTCTTTACATATTTTGTTTTCCTTATTTTACCTAAATCAATCAATTGTTTGTCATCATCAAATAGGAGGAGATTGTTGGCCCCAAGATTTCAAATGAAATATTTATTTTTGTTTTGATGACAACAAACAATTAATTGCTCAAGTAGTAATGATTTATCTTGAGTATGTAAAACCATTTAGTATTATTATTATTATTATTATTATTATTATTATTATTTTAGCATCTCAAGTTACTTGGAAGAAATTCATCAAGTCTCGAAAGAATTTAAAACAAAGATGGATTTATCTACTGAGAGTTTAAAGATTAAAGAAATAACATCAACAAGCATGAAGAATAGGTTTAATCTTTATTTCCAAGCTAGTATGATATTAGAGCATGCATATAATTTTTTAATCTTTATTTCTAAGCTAGTACGATATTAGAGCATGCATATAATTTTTATCAAGTTTAAATGGCTCAAGTTTGATTCTAACTCTTGTTTTTAAACGTGTTTTCAAAAGGTTTTAATCTTAATATCAAAAATCTTTCAAACTAGGTTCAAACTTTGTTTGAAGTCTTGAAATATTATTCAAAATTTGTTCTATATATAAAAATCAAATTTCAAGGCTTAGAATTGCCCTTAAAAATGTTATAAGTTGTTTTCAAATAAATTAATCAAACAGACTTTTTGAAATAAAACAAAGTGGTGCTAGGTTACTGACAAGCCTAGTCGACCAGGGGACATGTATTTCGGTCGATTAGACTAGTCTAGATTGGGCTAGCTCATGCAGCAAGCTTAGTTGATCAAGCCATGTGTATGGCGGTTGACTGAATGCTCCAATAGCTACTTTTCCAACCATTGTAATTGGGCCTCAAATGGCTATAAGCGGCTAGTTTCAGGTTTTAGCCTATAAATAGCCTCATTTCTGAGTTTATTGACATCCAAGGGACCTAGAAATGTCCTTGTATCAATCTCTAAGTGTTCAACAAGCCTTTTGATCATTCTTAAGCCAAACTTGTTAAAATTCCATTGTGTGCTTAAACATCTCCTAGTGTATTTCATATTGTATTCTAAGTTATTTGTAGGAGTTGTGATTGTTGATAAAAAACTTTCAAATCTTGTAAATTGAGTGGATTAGGCTTTTGAAGCCTTAGTGAAATTCGGAGTTGTTTTGGTTAGCTAATCTCCGTAAAATTGGCAGATTGTAAGAGGTTGTGATGAGCCTCAAGAAGGCGAGTCACCGGGTTGTAGTTGGAGAGATCATGGAAAAATGACCATTGAGATAATGGAAGAGGTCGAGTCGAGGTCTTGCTCAGCAACAGTAGACATAGGCATTTTGTCAAACTACTATAAATAGTGTTTGCACTTCTCTTTAATTTTTATGCATTTATTATTATTTGTGCATCTATTAGTTGAGCAACCAACCTAGAAATTTCAATAATTCTAAAAAGTGTTTAAAAACCCAATTCACCCCCTCTTAAGGAGCTATTCTTGGGCTAATACAATAGTGTTTACTTCATATGTAGAATTTGAGCACAACAACTAGCCATCGAAATATATTCGGCTTCTGCGGTTAATAGGGCAATCGAGTTTTGCTTTTTGCTAAACCATGAAACTAATGAAAATCCTAAGAAATGACATGTATCACTTATGCTTTTCCAATCAGTTGTACATCTAGCCCAATCAGCATTGGAATAACATAGGAGACCTACGTGTGTGCCTTTGGTATACTACAATTTTAAGCTCTTAGCATCACTTAAATATCTAAAAAGACGTTAAACTACATTAAGATGTGATTCGTTAGGATTATCTTGAAATCTAGCACATAAACCAATGCTAAACATGATATCTGGCCTACTTGCTATCAAGTAAAGTAATGTATTGATCATACCTTTTTGGTAATGTCTACTGCCTTACCCCTTTCATCATTATCTAGCTTGCTAGATGATCTCATAGATGTTGGCGTTGACTTTAAATTTTCTATTTTAGACCTTTTGAGAAAGTCCCTTACATATTTAGCTTAGTTAATGAAGATGTCTTCGTTGGTTTGTTTGATTTTGCAATCCAAGGAAGAAATTCAAGTCTCCCATCATGCACATTTCAAATTTACCATGCATACACTTAAAAATTTCTTCACATAAAGCTGTATTTGTAGTAATGAAAAAAATAGCATCAACATAAATTTAAACAATAATTAAATCTTCACCTTTTGTTTTAATAAAAAAAGTTGTATCTGCTTTTTCCATAAAAAAATCATTTTCAATAAAAAACTAATAAAGGATACATCTTACGTACACTTATAATTCTAATGACTGAATGAGCTCAAAATTATCGAAATTCAAAATTAAATGATCAAATTGAAATCGATGAATAATTTGAATAGTCAAAAATCGTAATTGCAAGTTTAGAACAATTCTAAACAAAGATTAAAGCTCAATAATTATTAAAAGAATGATGATCGAAATCAAATCATGCACCTTCAAGAATACAAGGCATAAAATAAAAAATACATGCACATTAATAAAAAATCACATTTAATTAATCAAAACAAAATAAGCACAAAACCTAATATAATGATAATTAAAATTCAATAAAGAAGATTGAATATTTCAAATTAATAAACCAAATAAATAAGAAATATTTGATTATTCGCCATAAGGATTTGCTATACACAAATGATAAGATAAAATTAAATATGAATAGGTAGAAACACTTAACCTTCCCTTTCATTGAAATCTTGGGCCACTAATCAAACTTTGTTTAACTCAATAGCATTTAGCCCATCTCTTTGTTCCTCGTCATGTTTTGTAGAATTTTTGTGATGTCTCTGAAATTACGTGAATTGTCATATGTTCCAATCCTTTACTATCTAGGAATCTTTTCATCTCCACTACAAGACAATTTAATTTTTTATTTTTGGTATCCACATAGCTTTGGATCTATACATGTGAGTTATTGTGTCATTGGGTGTCTTTGGGAATCCATATATTTTTTACTCCAAAAAATACATTTTTCTTGATATAGCAATAAGATATAGTATGTCCATCTTGATTGCAATATGTACATATATATTTTGAGGTTTGAGAATAAGTTGATGCTTTAACAAAATAATTTTTGAAATATTTTTGTTCAATGAGTGGTTAATATCCTAAACCACCTTTGTTAAAGACACAACATTGTTCACCAAACATTAAATCATATTTTTTTTTCCCATTAGTGAATTTCAAAACCGTTTTTGTCAAATCATTAACTTTTCTTTTAAAGATGCATTCTCAACTATTAAAGCATCACTCTTAGACTTTTTGTTTTTCAAAACATCAATTTCTTCTTAAAGAATTAAATTTTCTTTTTAAGTGCAAAATTTCCAGGAGCAAGTTTATCATAATCATCATGCAAATCATCAAATGCTTTAGATAATTCCATAAAGTCAATTTCATCATTTGAAGAGTTGGAGGAACTTACCTTGTCGTAGTCTAAGGCCATAAAACATATGTTGGTGACTTCTCTCGATTCCTCGTCATCTGAATTTTCAGATTCAAGTTCATCTCATATGGCTTGGAGAGCTTTCTTTAATTTTTCTTTTCTTGAATTTCCTACTTGCTCTTTCCTTTTTCTAGAACCTTTTCCACAATTGAATTCTTTATAGAGCTTTTAGTACTTTTTTGCTAGCAAGATTGTTTCTTTAAAATTCTTTTGATCAAGACATTTATCTTCATCATCTTCTACTTCGAAAGTGGAAGCCTTCAAGAAAATTCCAATTTTTTTTGCCTTCAAGAAAATTCCAATTTTTTTTCTTATCTTTTTCTTCTTTAATAGGATTCCTCGTCATTTCATAAGCCATGAGAGAACTGACAAACTCATCCAATGGTAAGGTTCCTAAATCGTTCGCTTCTTCTAAAGTTGTCCTCTTGATGTATCATGATGGTGGTAAGGATGTGACAATCTTTCTAATCAATTTGCTTGTTTAAAGAGTCCTACCAAGAGAATTGAGCCTATTAACAATATCCATAAATCTTGTATACATATTTGCAATAGTCTCAGGATCCTTTATTTTAAATATCTCGTAGTCATGAAGAAGATAGTTATTTTGGTTTCTTTATCTATTTTCTTTCTGTCATGAACTACTACCTCTAAAGTACACCACATATCTTCTGTAGATGCGCATATTAAATTCGTTTATATTTACATTCGTTTATCTCATTATTATAATCTTTGGGTTCTTTTAGAACTGAAACATTATTAACCTTTTTCATAGCTTTATATAGCTATTTTTAACAATATCCCAAAGACTATAATCTATAGATTGCAAATAAATTATCATTCTAACCTTCCAATATTTGTAATTCACCCCATTGGAGAAAGGAAGTCTATTTATAAAATGACCTTTCAATTTTTGAAAAATTTAAGCCATTATGCTTAAGATTATGAAATCTTTTTAAAAAATAAGTTTGATCTTCTAGCTCTGATATCAATTCTTAGCCCAAGAATGACTACACAAGAGGAAGGGATGAATCGGGTTTTAAAACTTTTTCGCAACTATTGGAATTTTTTCTCTAAAGCACCAGTACATTAAGCACACAATTTAAATAAATAATGAATGTAAATAAAATTAATGAAATGTAAATGCTTGAAAGTAAAAGAGTAAATAAAGAGAGATGCAAATGCTATTTATAGTTGTTTGGCAAAATGCTTATGTCCATTGTCACCAAGCAAAGCTTCACTCGACCTCTTCCACCATAACAACCGTCTTTTCAACACGATCACTTCTTTTACAATTCAGTGACTTTGACTACTCAAGGCTCACTACAACCTTTTACAACCATCAAATTTCTACAGAGATTGACAAACCAAAACAACAGTTTGGATCAAGAAATGATCAAAGGCTAGTTGAACACCTAGAGAATGATTCAATGTTGATTCAAGGTGTTCTATATACTTAGTAAGGTCATAAATGAGGCTACTTATAGGCAAACACTCAAAAGTAGCTGTCTATGACTATTTAAGGTGCATTTTAAACAGTTAGAAATATAGCCGTTGGACATTGCGGTCGACCACCATATACATAGTGCTGTAGACAGCTGCTATCGTAAACACCGGCCCTAAAAATGCAAAAAGTCCAATTTTGGCAAAAATATAGAGAAAATTGAAAAGTAGTTAATTTAATGCTAAAAAATTAAACGTTAAACTATAAAAATAATAGAAGAATATTTTGAAAAGTATCAAATGAAATCGAGAAATATTTTTCAACTTTTTGTCTATAAAAACTAAAGTTTTTCAATCTACAACAAGTTTTCGACACTAGCAGTTATAACCAAAACTTGAGCCAAAATTCTTGATAAAAGTTCTATGCATGCTCTAACATCATACAAGTTCAAAAATAAAATTTAAAGTAATTTGTAATGATTGTTGATGATTCACTTCAATCTTTAAATACTCAGTTTAATTGATCAATCTTCACGTTATAACCTTTGAGTCTTTTTCTTGATATTCACTTCAAGATCTTGAATTTACCAATGATAAAGCTACAAATTCAAGATAAAATTATTAGCAATTCAACAATAATTGTTTGTTATCATCAAAACATAACAAATATATTATTTGAAACCTTGGAGACAACATATTTTTTAACAATATTATTTATTTATTATTATATCTACTAATTTAACTAAACAAGCACTTATCCAATGAAAATCGACCAAAAATGAGCAACAAAACTATCAAAATCATTTGTCAAAAACAATTTCATTGTCATTTTTCACCGAAGGCACTTAAATTGTTTTGCTCATAATTGAACAATATGACGTTATTACTTTGAGGGTTTATGGGCAATACGATTGATGATACCTGCACTAAGTTTCATATTGAGTTGAAATTGTTTAACCAGAACAAATTATCAATTTGTTAATATTACTACTCCAATTGACGATACATAATGCAAATAATTCAATGATCATTTAATATTAATAAAAAAGAGAAAATTAATAAACAATTAACCATACATCCATGTGATTTTTTTGGAATAGTCATTGAACGCCAAAAATTAGGCTTTTGTCTTTATATATAGGTGTGTGTGAAAAGAAAAAAGTATCATTAGTTTCTATTTATTAAAAAAGATTTAATTATGTGATTACGTTAATTATAATTCTTGTTTTGTCATTTTATTGAAGAGTTTTTCAATATTATGGAAATTTATTTTAAAGAGGAGTGTAAATATCAAGTGGGTTGTGTGAATAGAACTACCCTTGGACTCAACTCTACCTAGATATAGTGTAGTCTTTCGATCCAAACAAAAATAATAATTAAATATTATTAAAAAATTACAAAAAATAATTATTATAAACTATCAAAATAATGAATAAAAACTCAAAAAAAAGAAAAAAAAAAAAGGCAACGCATAACGTTAGCCCTTAAAAACAGAACCAATCCATGGCCGAAGGGGAATTGCAACCACCAAGGTGAAGAAGGACACTCTCTATTATGGTGGCGGCAAGCACAATCGCGAACGCGAACACACGAACACATTTGTGTCCAATGCAACCTACTTATTGACAAAAATTTGCGACTCACAATGGTTGACCTATGACTGGGTCACGTCGAATGTTCGTAGTGCTTGCAGTCGTGACAAGGTTGTACTTGCAATAGGGTCACAACTGACCTTTTCGATCAACAATAGTCCTTCGTCAAGTCGCAACCCACAATCATTATGATTTCCGAGCAACATCCGTTGCCATGGGGACTCAAGCTGAGGGTGTGTCACCACAATTCTGTGGTTATCTGGGCCATCAGTGATCCCCTCCGTCAGTGGCGATAGAGAAATCCCTTTTGTTGAGATAAGCCTGTTTTTAATTTTTGGATTTTGATAAATTTGGTATGTATGAGCTCATTTGATTTATGGTGAGTTTGTCTATTTTTGACCGTTAGATTTTGATCTAATACCTTATTGATGAGAAAAACATGGTGTATCTCGTTGTAGTTTTTCCCAAACAACAACAATAGCAACAGCAAAATTCTTATAATCGAGAAGACAATTTTACTCTATGATGTTTTAGCCATCAAATTGAGATTTTAATAGTTTTTCTGCATTTTTTCACATAAAAAATGTACAACACGTTATGCAAAATTGCTCTCAGTAACAGATCAGACTGCTAAAAGTTAATTCGATAACTAAAACACTCATGCTACATTGATAAAATAATATTACTATTTTTACTATAAAAATTCCACGATAATAATGCCGAACCAAAAAAATTGTTTTCTTCACCACAAAGAGCTAATTTTTTTTAATAATAAAAATTAAAAATTTAGGAAAAAATATTATAGTTATATATTTTTTTGCAGTGAAAGCGAGTGGGAACACGCCCACAACCCATGCGAGTAGGGATAATCCTCTTCATCAAGTGTCCCAAGTCCCCAAGTCCCCAACACGGCAAAATTTGAAAAAATTGGCAAAACAAAATTTGAGAATGAAAAAATGAGTTTTTTTTAATAAAAAAATATGCTTTTTAAATAGATAAATTGTTTTAGTTTTTTTCAAAACAATAAAAAAATAACTGTAATAAGTAAAAAACTTTAACAAAAAAAAACTATAACTATTTTAATGTCTAAATTTTTTTTTTATCAAGAATTGATAAAAAAAAAATCATTGATCAAATAAAATTTGTTGAAAACGTTACTTTTCAAAATTCCCCCAAGAAAGCTGTAGAAATTACAAAGACCTTCTGAAAGTTGTTTTTCAAACACCAAAAACAAACGGACAAACAAACAAACAAAACAACTTCTCTCTCTTCTGCTTCTCCCATTTGTATGGTCTGAAAGCCATTTGGCCATGGCTCTCAGGATAGACCCGGGAATCGGCACCGATCCGACTCACCGAGTCGCCATGACCACTCTTCTTCCCTCTTCCCACTCTCTCGTCTTGTTCGGCGCCTTCCCTTCCACTCGCCCACGCGCCGCCCTTCCTCTCCACTGGCTCCATACTCGCCCTCCCTTTCTTCGTCTCCGAGCTTCCTCCGAGTCCTCTCCTTCCTCTCCAGGTTTCTCCACGCCACTTACATCTCTCTCTAGAAGTGTGTGTATCTATATGCCAAGTTTTGGCAACTGAAAGCAGCAAAATTCTTTCGAATTTTTTTCTCTTTTTCTTCTTTTTTTTAATAATTCTCTTTTCGTGAGCTTCAATTGTATACTGGCTTTTCTATACGATTGTGCTTCTTGCAGTGCTTGATGAATTTTTCGGCGTGGAAGTTGGGAATTGACTGTAATGTAATGAAATGAAATGGCCTATAAGAGGATTTGAATTGTTTAGTATTTTGTTCTAAATTATTTGAATTTATCAAGTTCAAGTGTTTGATGCCGAAAAGCGTTTTAAATTGAAATAGGGATGGTGAATTATGTAGGAATGTTCTCTATGGGAAGCTCACTAGCCAATATACACATGAACATGAAGTGACTAAATTAGCTCATTGAAAGTAAGGATTATTATACTTAACACTTGAATTGCGCTAAGGTTAAGCTCATGATTATTTTGAGAGACAAAATGTAGTGATAATGCTTAGTAGAAATGCTGTAGCAAGGGCCTTTGTGGTGGAATGTTGTTGTAATATTGCTTTTCTGTGTTGAATGGGAAAGTTACAATGATATGATGTTTTCTGGATGTTACCTGCATAATGACTATAATTTAGTTGCTTAATAAGTTGCAAAGTTTATACTTCCCATGTGTTTTAGTCGGTTGGCCTCGTTTATTGTACAAATTTAACCGCTAAGCTAAAGGTAGGATGGGATATCTGAAACACATTGCCATTGGGTTATTAGGTTATTTGATATTTTATCCAAAATACTTTGCATTTAAATGCTAAGGAACTAACAGTTGCCCTTCTGCTGCAGCTCATAGATGTTATTAGTTGACTGTCATTCTTTGAGTTTTTATTTGTGGAAATACCAATTCCATCATTACTTGGTTATAACAGTTGAAATATATGTTTGGTTCTTGCAGCAAGTGGTGTTGAAAACGTGGTAATAATTGGCTCGGGTCCTGCTGGATACACAGCTGCAATATATGCTGCTCGTGCTAATTTGAAACCTGTAGTGTTTGAGGGGTATCAAGTAGGTGGTGTTCCTGGGGGACAGTTGATGACTACCACTGAAGTGGAGAACTTCCCAGGGTTTCCTGATGGAATAACTGGTCCAGATCTAATGGACAGGTATTGCATAGGAGGCAGACTTAAAATGGGGTCGAACTTCTTTCTGTTATTTCAGTTTTATCTTTTATGCGAAGGAACAACAACTTCGATTAAATCAGTAGATGTGCATTATGAATATCTAGGATGCGACGACAAGCCGAGCGGTGGGGAGCAGAATTGTTCCAAGAAGATGTTGAATCAATTGATGTAAAAAATAGTCCTTTTACTATCCAAAGTAGTGAACGTGAGGTGCGTATTCTTGTCTACAGGTGTATTGAAATATAAAATTTGTTACAGTGTTGCCTTTCCTTTCCTTTCCTTATTTTTTTTCAGCTTATGTTTGAAAGGATTTTGGTTTTTGTTTTTTTTTTTTTGAGTTAGTTTGCACCATACCATTATTGCTAAAGATGATTCTTGAAATGCTAAATTTTACAGATTTTAATTATATTCCTTCCTCTGTGAAGTTTAGTGTTGCACATACAAAGCAAAGTAAATAATTAGAAGAATGCTTTCATTTGGCCATGTTTAGTTTGTAACTATGAGCTGAATATCTTGCGACTCCGACAGTCTTTGTCTAATTAGCATTTTGTTCAACATGGTGACATTTGCTCTTTGGTTTCTGTATTTAATATAAAACCTCTTATGTTTATTTACATTTCAGGTTAAGAGCCATAGTCTAATCTTTGCTACAGGGGCTACTGCAAAAAGGCTTAAGTTACCCCGTGAAGATGAATTTTGGAGTAGGGGAATCAGTGCCTGTGCAATTTGTGATGGAGCATCACCATTGTTTAAGGGGCAAGTTCTTGCTGTTGTTGGAGGGGGAGATACAGCTACAGAGGAAGCCATATATTTGACTAAGTATGCCCGTCATGTTCGTTTACTTGTACGCAGGGATCATCTAAGGGCTTCAAAAGCAATGCAAGATAGGTGAGCTTCTGATGAGTTATGATTGTGGAAGCTGTTATGACATACCTCTATTGCTTGCAAAATTGTATGTTAGTTTTAATTATGTCTTCTGGAATGTTCATAACGTGGGCTTTTCATCAGCTTTTCCCAAAAAACAAAAACCAGCAATTTTTCCAGGTTGACATTCTTTATTAAAATTGTGAACTATCTAGATACTGCCAATGCTGAGGATTGAATCATCTAGCAGCCTCTACTTTAATCTTTGGCAGTACATTTATGTTGCTTTTTCTAGGGTCTTTGTCGTTCTTTGAAACTGTGGCTAAAGGTTTTTTTATTATTATTGTTATTTTTTTATGGAGGTTCTTTTTGGTTTCACCATTATTAATAGGCTTTAGTAATATGCTAATGAACAATTTGCATGAGCTTTCAACTCCCTGAATGTTTTTTTAACAGGTTGATTATCGCGAATGTTTCAGAGTGTTCAACAATCCAAATATCACCGTGCACTTCAATTCCGAGACCATGGATGTTGTTAGCAATACAAAGGGTCAGATGTCTGGCATTTTGGTTCGGAAAGTTGATAGTGGGGAAGAATCCGTGCTTGAGGCAAAGGGCCTATTTTATGGTATAGGTCATTCACCAAATAGTCAGCTTTTGAAAGGCCAAGTTGAGCTGGACAGTTCTGGCTATGTCTTGGTTGAGGAGGGCACTGCAAAAACATCTGTTGAAGGTGTATTTGCCGCAGGAGATGTGCAGGTAAGCTTATAAAAAAGCATAATTCGACCAGACATGCTCTATAAAAGAAAAATATCCACGGGACATTTTCAGCAGAAATTGTTGCATTTTGCCAGAATCATTTCATTGTCTATACATATTTCTATTTTGGAATATCATTTATCTTATATATACTATTTTGTAATCCTCTTCTCGTAACTGAATAGGACCACGAATGGAGGCAAGCCATAACTGCTGCTGGATCTGGATGTACAGCTGCTTTATCAGTTGAGAGATATCTTGTTAGCAAAGGTCTACTCATCGAGTTTCACCAGGTATTTAGTGCTTTACGAAAATTTTTATTCCCTATCCTACCATTTTTCAGACCATTCACTTGTTTATCAATCAATAGTTTTCCTATTTTTCCTTTCTATTTATGATTTATAGGAGATTGGAGTTTGTCGCAACTTCGTTGGTTTTTTAATCTTTTGCAAACCGTTTACTTAGGTCTTTGCCTCCTTGTACTCCCTCAATGACGTTGTTTTTACTCACCCGTTTCATTAACTGTACTTCTCACAGCCCCAAACTGAGGAGGTTAAGAAGGAGCTCACGGACAGGGATGTTCAGGAAGGTTTTGATATTACTCTAACAAAACATAAAGGGCAGGTTTGTATTATTTGTCAGATATGCTAACCGGAAATGACTAACGTTCTGTATTATTCTATCTCCGTTATGACCCTTCTGTGCAAAGCTCATAAGTTTTCTTTTCTGTTTCTTCTCAGTATGCTCTACGTAAACTGTACCATGAAAGTCCAAGGCTTATATGTGTACTGTATACGTCACCAACTTGCGGTCCATGTAGGACTTTAAAGCCAATTCTCAGTAAGGTACGTCTGTTAAAGATAATTTTGTACGATATTCATATTATTCAATCTCAATGCTAAAGTAAATCGTCACTAGAACCATGATCTTGAATTTGAATTGGTTCCCTGTAACGCGATCGGGGAAGCGATAATTTGTAATGGACGTAACTTTTGTATATCGTGAATTTGGTAGTGTTATTATTGCATCAAGAATCATTTAAAAATGATTTTGTTATTTTTATTTTTCACATAAAATGACCGCTGAGGACTTCCACAAAATGTACTGAACTTTTTTTTTAAAAAAAAATATATATATCTTCCATTACTGGCAGGTGATAGATGAGTTTGATCAGAACGTCCATTTTATTGAAATTGATATTGAGGAAGATCCGGAGATAGCAGAAGCAGCTGGAATTATGGGTACACTATGTGTTCAGTTTTTCAAAAACAAAGAGATGCTCAGGTTGGCTATATTGTTTCTCTTGTTGCATGTATTCTTTTTTTTTTTTTTTTTTTTTTTCCCACATTACCCTCTTAGGATTTCTGTTTCAGGCAACTCTTTTTTTCTAATTTTGCAGGAAAGGGTCTGAAAATTTATTTTTCATTTGTCGTCCATTCATAAATATAGCTTCATCACTAATTGTTTTGCAGGACTGTATCAGGAGTCAAGACGAAGAGAGAGTACAGAGAGTTTATTGAAGCGAACAAATAAAAGTATTTAAAGAGAACTTGTTTGCTTGATGTTTTGCATCTTGTGATTCAATTTTGCTCCCTCTAAACTGGCTAGTCCAATAGGCCTTCAATTTTTACGAGGAATCAGCTGTCTTTCATTTAATCATTTACACCGTCAATTCTACTTGCAGAGTTTGCCAATGCATTATTGCGGATTTTGATTTTCTAATAAATCATTGTTCCAATTTCCATCAGTTTGTGCATTTGGAAAGTTTTTTGTGAAGTTGTTTTTTTTTTTTTTTTCGGGTAAGATTTACCTCTCTCTCTTTTAATTTATCCTTAGCTAAAAAGGGAGGGAAAAAAAAAAGATAAGTAATTTAGAAGGCAAAAAAGGAAACTATAAATATAAATTATATGCAAACTATAATAAGTAAATAAATTAATTAATTAAAATTGCGCTGAAAGCTCCCAGCTGTTATTATAAATTCCACAGTTTGACTTCTCTCAATTTGTCAAATTGGATGTAGAACCAAATACAGCATAAAAATACAAAATCCTTAGTTCATATCAAATTAATCTACCATGCATTGATAAGTATTTTGTACACTTATATTATGCTGAAGGTAGCAGTTTCTCTTCTTGAAAAAGCAAGAAAAGTAAGAAAAGGAATGTAATCCATGTATTGTTTGCTAATAACAGCATAGTAAACTCATCATAACTAAGATATTGCAGGAGATTGATAAAGACCCAGTTGTGAAGATAATGATGAGGGAGGTTGGCTTCTCTTGGACAAAGAAAACTGCTTTCCTAGTGATGAAGATGTCATGGATGTTTGTTGAAAAGTTGTGTTGGCATGGATCTTACACCACAATGATTTTCTGTCCTTGTACTTGAGTGCCACAAAGAAGAGTAATCTATGGTATATTAATAAGCACATCAAAGCTGCCAAATCCCACCACTTGGATTGATGCAATGGCATTCCATACATTGTTTGAAGGACTACCTCACCCTTCAGCTTTGGATCCTCAGGCGCTAGTGGATCAAACTCTAGACCAATCATTTCATTCTTGTAAGCACCCTGTAATTAATTAAATAATTAATATGAGGGCAAACAACATATAATTAATTAGCAGGGTAAACAATCAAAATCTGATATGTGCAATTCATTTATAGGGGTAGAGCTAGAACAATTAGCTCGGAGGGTAGGGGGTGTGTGGATGTGATTCAACTAATGAGATAAAAGGGAAATTAATTTCATAAGGGCAAAATGTAATTTTAAAGAAAGCGGAATACTATTTTATAAGAAAAAATTTTAGGGGAGGCGTTCATCCTTGTCTCTTTGTGGCACCACTCTGTTTCTATGAAGGGATACTGGAAAAAGCAATTTCACTATTTTTTTTAATAAGAAAGAGCCTTATATTGATAAGATTAATCAAATACAAGAAAAAGGATGAGATATCCTCAAGAAAAAAGAAAAAACAAAAAAGAAAAAAGAAAAGCAACTACACCATTGAATCACCAACAGATTAATGTTTAAGCATTAATAATGTATTAATGTGGTAACTGATTATAACTAATCTAGCCACTTTTTGTTATTTTCTATTTTATGTACACAGATGACTATATAGGGTCATGCTTAAAATATTAATATATAGCATGTAGATTCAGTGAAATTTCCATTCAAACACATATCCTATTCCTATGTTCTGTCAATATATATACACGTTACAAACAATTTAATATTCCCGAAAATCTCGATCTTTAAATTATAGAAAAGCATGTCGTTGTGAAAATCAAAATTGTTGTAGTGATGTTAAAACTTTTTATTGTGGTCGCTAAAAATGTGGTCGTTGTAGGCCTAAATTGTTGTAGTGATAGTAAAAGTTTCTAGTGTCGTGTAATTGGCTGTACCTGTAATGCCCATGATGCAAAGCTTATGTAAGACATGGGATAGCGCCAAATGAACTTGGGAAGATCAGAAAGGGGTCTAAATATTTCAGATGCCATCATCATGAACACCTACATATATATGAAAGATACATGAATCTGTACTTTTGGAGCAAACAAAGATAAATTCAGAAGCTAAGGATTTGTTTCGTGTATGAGTTTAAAATGGTGTGACTTAAAACTTTATGATTTAAACGGTAGATTTTAAACTGTGTAATTTGAACGATAGTTTGAACTTATATTTAAAACCTAAAAGTTTAAAATGAAATAAAACATCACATCAAGTTTAAAACTAGAACTGGTGTTTAGAAAACTATAGTTTATAAAAAAAAAACGAGAATAAAAATAATTTTTACTCTAAAAAATGGTTCAAACTGTGTGAACTTAAAATAGGGCCAAAGTTTAAATTTTGAAAGATCTAGCTGGTTTAAAACCGCCTTAATGGTTTGAATTAATCTCAGTTATTATTTTATCAAATACTTTGAGCCGCCTTTGTGGTTTTAATTGATTTTAACAATTTTAAACCTACGAAACCACCTATAAATGAAAATATATAAATCTATACATATAATAAAATACTTACATTTACACTAGTCCTAATTCCAATGCCCATCAAGACATTAGGCACCAAAAACGCAACAACCATCATACAGCACTCTTACAGAAATGCAGCAGAAGAGATTGATGCAAAAATAGCTGTAATGGGAAAATCCTGGACCAAATTTCACCATTTCATATATTATTGTTGCAGAGAAAAGAGCCATCCCCACCAAGAACGGCAACGACGAAAGGAAGTTCGATATCACTACTACGGTTTCGCCCTGATGCTTATTGTATCTTTCTCGGTTGCAAACCTCGTTTTCATGAACACAGATCATAGTCAAAAAGGAAAGTTCAATTATAATTTATTTAATCTTGAAGCTTAGTAAATTTGTAACAAAAATGGGCATTTAATTAGTAATAAGGTTTTGGTCTCAACGATTTTAAATGATAGGTTGTGATAAGTTGAATTAAATAATATTTAAAAGGTGCTTTTACTCCTCTTTCACACGCCTTAAAAGCAAAACAAAAGCAAAAATGGAAAATCTTTTAGTACACAAGGGTCTTCCTACGGCAAGAGGTACTTATTAATGTACATCTTTGAAATGTTAAATCGAGTTAAAATTGCATTGAAATAATAAAAAAAAGATTGATAAAATCTGATATGAATATGAGAGTTTATATTTATAAAGTGGAAGATTTTCAATCGATGTGCATGCAAATTAGTTGAATGCCTTAAAATTTGAGTAAATTGTACTATTACACTTTGAATTATTTGTTTTTTTAGACAATGCATCTTGAACTTTCAATCATGACAATACACCCAAGATTTTAAAATCATTAATAGTTGAGATCCAATAGCTACTTTTAATTTTCATTTAAATTTTTTTTCTTAAAACAATGAGCTCCACCCCTTAAAAAAACTCACATTTAAATCTCGTGATTAAAATCGTCTATATTTTTTAATCCTCGTTAACTTTCAAGGTTATATTTTATCAAAATTCAAAATTTAAAATATATTCCATAAAACACGAATAATTTAAAATGTAATGGTACAATTTACCCTTCAAATTTTTACTATTGTTTCGCACCTTTAGCTCATGATTCTATTTGTTGTAATGATAATCAGTGGCCATCGATCTTCATGACTACCATTTTTCTTCATGCTTTGCAAACGATTTAAAACCATTAAAAGTGTCTAATGCTGTTTCTTAACCAATAGAACTGCTTACAGTGGGGTTAATTTGATCGATCTTGTTTCTTGCAAATGTTGCGTATTCAGAAGTCCTATACTTCTCAATGATAGTCGCTTTTATATCTTTCGTCGTCAAATTCTCCACATTATATCTCCCTTCAGTAAGAACAAAATAATATTACTAACAAATAACATAAAATGAAAAATTAATTAATAAATAATTCTAAATATTGCTGAGGAAAAAATTATTAAGTAAAGAGAGAGAATATTAAGATAGCAAAAATGTCTTTTAATCCCACCTTTGAGAGCCTCACCATTCTCACATCATAGATGTAAGGTGGGACCCACTGGTGGGTCCGTTCTAGTGCAATGGTGGGCTCCCAAACTGATAGGGTATTTAGAACTGCGAGGAGGTATAAATGAACAAGTACGAGTTGCTGGGCACATGTAGAAGTACGTTTAGAACGTACGGAGGATGCAGCAACATCGTCGAAGTCTGAATTGACACATCGAAGGAAGTGATCTGTAGGATTTGTTCTTGTACGACAAGGAAACTCCGCTTTGGCAAGGAACTGCATTTATTGGGAAGTGCATGTACCTTAGAAAAATCCTTTTACATTATAGGATAAAATACCACTGCAAGTAAAACAGTGGGCCCAGTCCAACCGTCCCACTTCTTCCTCCCCTTCTACCTCTCTTTAATTCTTTGAGTTTGTTATGAAATCCTTTCGATGTTTAGTAACGCAGTTAAAGCTACTCAATTAAAACCACATATTTTAAGATGTGTAGAAACACGTATTTTTGCCAAAACATATATATTGGCTTGTGTACGATCGATTCCCCACCTTTTAGATTAGTGGTCATTGTCTCAATTACAGAAAACCAATGATGTTGGTTGATGGTGGTCGAATTGACAAGAACCACCAGTTTTAGTTTTAGTTCTTTTTTTTTTTTTTTGATAAAAGGGGATATGATGGTTCACATCCCGTCCCCCATCTCCTTTGACATTTTGGCAATCTCAAGGTCACCGAAGGAGTAGTCAGAACCTTATATTAGTTTCTCTCATTTGACTATCCAAGGTCTCCACTTGTCTTACAATCCTAACTCATCAACAATGCTGAAGCAAAGGCTTTACGGGAGACTACAGAGCTCAAACTTGGGTGGACGAGGAAAAGATGCCTAACAAAAACATCTTAACTACTAGAGCACATTTTTCAATGGTACGAGAACTGTTAGTTAAAAACCGAATGTTCAACCTTAGCGAGGGCATAGTAAGCTGTGGCGCCACTTAACACATTTCTAGCAAAACATTGAAATTTTGTGAGATTTTTATTAGATTCTTCGTAGAGCTAATCGATCTAGCGCTTAAATGTATATTATGATAAATTTTCTTTTAACATAAAAGTCACTTAAAATATATCTTTTGAGTTATAAAGATCTCGTGAGTAAACCTTTTTTTTTTTTTTATTCACATTTGTGGCACTAAACTCACTTTACCTCCAAACATTAAAAATTTCTACTTTACCCCTTGAATTTTGATTTAATCCTAACTCAATCCGTTATGTTACGATTTCTATTAAAAATAAATAGAAAAAAGGGGGATTAGTCTTGCCTAATTTATTATATAAGAATTTGTATTTAATAAAAACAAAATAAGACTACAAGATCTTACTTAACTCTACTTTTTTTTGCCTGTTTTTGCTAAAAGCTCTAAGAGAGAAGGTTAATTGAGGACAAATTAAAAGTTTATAGGTGTAAAATGGACTTTTTTAAAGTTCAAAGGACAAATTGAGAATAACCTTATAGTTGAGGGGGCACAAGAATTTTTTTTAAGAGGAAATTGAAAGAAAAAAATAGGGTGCTTACAATATTATATATTAAAAAAAATTTACTAGATCTTTATCCATGAATTAATTAATCTATTTTCACTGTCTCATGCATGACTAAGACTAGTCAATTTACGAATTTTCCGTGTATTTTCCTCCTAAATTTTTTATTTTTTTTGTAATGTGATCCTTATATTATTTTTTATGACAATTAAATCCATAAACTTAATCAAGTGTGGTAATTAAGTTTTGATCACAATCACCTATCAAAAATGGGACGACAAACAATCACATAAGAAAAATGTGACTTGTTTAGAAGATAAAAGATAGAATTTTGAGCACTACAATGACAAAAAAAATAAAAAAACGTATAAACTAACAAAGTTGTAAAAAATTTGACAATATTATATATATATATATATATATATTAATTTATTAGTGCATTTTACCTGAACAGCCAACTTTGCTTCTTCAAATTAAACAGCTTCTCCACCAGAAATGAAGCACAAATCATCAAACAAATCAAAGAGACCCACTCGGCTGGTGAAGAGAGCAAATAGCAATCCTCCCTTGAGGAGCAATATTTGTTAAAGCCCAAATCACAAAAGAAGCAGAAGCGCTGTCTAGTCCAGTCGTTGGTTCATCAAGAAGCATTATATGGGGTTGGCTTAAAATCTCCAAACTTATACTGAGCCTCTTCTTTTCTCCATTGCTAATGCCCCTTAAATGCCAGTTTCCAATCTTGTTATCAGCACATTGTTCAAGTCCCATCTGAGTAATTGTTTTCTCTATCAACTTGTTTATTTCTTCTTTGCCCATTTCGTTTGAAATCCTTAAATTTGCAGAATAAGTGATGGTTTCTCTGACTGTGAGAGTCCCCAAGAAAACATCTTCTTGAGTGAGATATGGCTGTAGAATTTTTAATTAAGGCAACAAATATAATTTAGTTGAAATTGGCCGTGCAATTATAATAAAAGGTCTATTAGTAGGGTGTTTTAGAGCATTAGTTGGAGCCAATTTTAGTTGAAAATAGCATATTTTTTCTTGACACTATAGCATACGAGAGCTTTATACTGTAGTAATATTCAAAAGTTTGGTTTTAACTCACATTACCAAATGCCATAATTATATTTCAAAAAAACAGGGCTATTAATTATATTGGGATATGCACAGAGAGTAAATAGTGAATATAATTTATATATATTGAAGATGAATCTTTTTTTGGGGATAAGATTGTATATCAAAGATGAATTACACTTGAGTGGTACTGCTTGTAACGTTTTTCAAGAGAAAAAAATAGTGCTTGAATTGTTGCAACTTTTAAAAGTGCCTATTGGGGGGTTTAATTTTTACACACGCATCTGAGATTCCATAATTTCCAAGGTAATTTAGCTAATAGTACTTGAGAAGTAAATTATTTTTGTTTCTCAAATAAGGATCCACGTTATTTTTTTCATTCCTTTATAATATAGTGTAATAATTCATGAGGACAGGATTAATCATAGGATGGCGTACTTATGACAAATTAATATACTATTTATACTTAACGCAAAATAATTAGCTTGACATTTTTTTTTTGTATAGCTAAGACTAAATTTAGCTAAGGACTGAATAAGGACTATTTCTAAACACAAAAGATAGTTTAAGGAGTTTTTATAAGACAAATTAAATGGTTTCTTTCCAAAATTTAATATATAGACCATTTATAAAACACCTTTTGAGTTTAAGAATTATTTATAGAACAAAATTGACTATAGTACAGAGACTAATTTTAGAGAGAATAATTTAAGGACTATTGATGAATTTATCCCTTAATATTTTTAGGTGTCAAGATATATAAAGAAGAAGAAAAATTAATTTGCCTTTTGAGGCAAAATAAAATCAATTAAATGGAAAGTTGATTATTCTGAGAGGACGCTCCAAAACCTTTCAAATTCTATACTTACAATGCCCCCACAATTTTCAGTCCCTTTCTTTCCTTTTAACAGAAACATTGCCAGTCATTTTAACGTTTGCAGATAGTCGTCCTATCAGACTTAAGTAAAAAAATTAGGGTCCGATGGCATTTGTTAACTCATAATAAGTAGCCTCTAGAGAAAAATAACCCAGGAAAAAAAGAAAAGAAAATGAAAAAACAAAAAAAGCAAACCGTAGAAATTAGATATATGCGTTTAGTTAACAACATATCAATAATGGCATCATTACTTTTAAGGAAAAGAAAAGAAAAAAAGTCAGGATTATTCACTAATAACCCCTGAACTTCCTAAACTTTAAAAAGCGTCATTCTATCATCCTAAACTTTCAAATCTTCTTACTTTTTTTTTTCTTTGTCCAATTTCATGTTAAAAGTGATGAAAATTAACCCACGTGAGCTGCACAAGTGGATGGTATGTACAAGCAAGGACGACATTTTGTCAATTTTAAGTGAAAATTATCATTTACACTCTCGCATAGAAAGTTAGGAGAAAATAATCTAGAGATTTCTAATTTAGCGTTTTGCTATCTTAGGGATGGGAAGAGCATTATTAAGCTATAAATGATCCCAACAACCCTCACGTGTGTTTTATGTGGGTTTATTTCTACCACTTTTAACAAAAAATTAGACAGAAATGGCAAGATGAAAAAATTTGAAAGTTTGAAGTAGTAAAGCTGTGATTATAAAGTTCAAAAGATAAAATAAGAGACATAAAAATCTAAGGGCCATTAATATTAGTAACTCAAAAAGTTATAACAACTCATTTAGTTATTCAAAGAGTTGCACCAGTAGAACCATCCTAATTGATAGGCTGCAAAAGTTTAATAATAAGATTGTTCTTAAGTCTCATTTAGTTGTTAAAGTTTAAATCATACATAAAACAACCTTACTCATTAGTTTTAGACCCCTTGTTGTAAATCTAGATTTGTTGTCCCCATCTTGCTATCCCCACACTAAAATTTTAAAAGAAAATTACATGTTATGCAATACTTTTAAAAAATGTGTTTGTACATGTTACACTAAAAAAGTGTCACACTACTACTTATATTACATATTTAAGTTGTGCTTCATTTAAATAAGTATGGTATTTATAAAAAGTAAGTTCCAAGGGATAAATTTATGAAAATTCCTCAAATTTTGACAACTTATCAAAATTACTCTCAAATTAATAATTAATGGAGTTAGACTATTGAGTAAAAGATTGGTGGGTAAAAACTGATGTGTGAAAAATTAACGAGTAAAATTAAAGTTACTTAAACAAATACTCCTTGAAGAATGCATGGTGTTTGAGTTTGGCCTCTAACATTTTGGTTTTAGACGTCTAGCTACTCTAAAATTTCCAAAATATACAACTTTGGTCTTTCTATTTTTAGATTTTCTTGTTTTGGACGTAGAACAGAGATCACTCTTAAGGGTTGCAAGAGAGTAAAAATGGTAAAAGACAAGTAGATTGGAAAAAAAAAAGAAAGTATAAGATAGAAAACCAGATTTTATGTTACCTCTAGTCCAGATTTTTTTTTCTTTTTTCCTTTTAATATAGTTTTTAAAGATTTGTTTATCTTTTAAAACAATCTTATCTCTTTTAAAACCTTTACAAGTTATTGATATGCCACATAGATAGTTTTATAACAAAGGGCTTAAATCTGTATATTTTAGAAATCTAAAGGTAGTTAGACATCTAAAACTAAAATTTAGGGTCAAATTGAGATAACATACATCCTTCAAGAATTATTGGCGTAAATCATCCTAAAAATCAATACCCATGAATTTTTTACTTATAAAAATCAATACCCATGAATTTTTTACTTATTAGTTTTTGCCATCAAATTTTTACTCACCAATTTAACTCAACCAAAATTAATTATTAATATGATGTACAATATTGATGATTACTAAAATTTGAAAAATCATTTTTATTCGCATAAGTTAAAATTATTATTTACAAAATGTAGGTCTCAATTTAATATTTACACTATTTAGATTGAGGTCTTTTTCTGTTTGGTAAATAGATTCGAATTAGTGATTTGATTTGAGTCAGTGTGATTTGAATTAGGATTTGAGTTAGTGATTTGAATTGTTATCCGAATTGATGTTTGGATATGTATTTAAGTTTTAATCTAAGTATAAAATAAAATTAAAATTTGTGTTTGGAGAGGTAGTGAAAATAGTTTTTGATTTATTAACAAATCTGATAAAATCTTAACGGTAATGATTCTAAAAAATATGCAATATGTATCTTGATTTATTCCTCACTTCGCTAGAAACACAATGAAAAAGGAATCATCTCAATTGAATATCAAATAAAGAAGTTATAATTTTTTTCCTCAAATATAAAAGAGAGAATTTTAGTTTTTACTGTAGTAAAGATATCCGAGTATCAACAGTTTTGACGGGATGAGAACTCTGAAAACTTAGATTCTTGATACTCAAAGAATTCAGATTTTGTGGGAAACAAACATGTATCTAAATGATTCTTGATGGTCGAATCTAAATTTGAGTCTATTAAGTCTAAAGAATACATGAAACAAACATAAATGACAATGTTTTAACTCATGAAGTATATATAAGTGCTAGAAACTTTTGACCGTTTGTTTTGAAAACTCTTTGAATTCTTTGGACTCAAATTTATATTCAAGTTTTAAGAATCCTTTATATACGTGTTTGTTTCCTCCAAAATCTGAATAATTTGAGTATCAAGAATCTAAGTTTTCATTAATATTGATATTGCATATTTTTTAGGATTATTAATATTAAGATTTTATTAGATTTGTTGATAAATTAAAAATTATTTTCACTATCTCTTTAAACATAAATTCTAATTTATTTCATACTTAGATTAAAACTTAAATGCATATCCAAACATTAATTCGGATAACAATTCAAATCACTAACCTAAATTTTAATTTAAATTATACTAACTTAAATTAAATCACTAATTTGAATCTATTTACTAAACGGACTCTGAGGACATCCAAATTGAACATAAGAAGGGACTATATTATTCCTACCAAACCTTGGAAATTGTAGGGAGTGACCATTTAATGCATTGGCCAAACGTGCAATTAATTTGATGTGCTTTTTGACATGGTCCCTATGAAATACAAGATTTATGGGATCACAGTCGGCGGGCAAAAGGAAGTAGTTGAACCTGGCTCTATGCCTCAGTCAAGTTGGCGGACTCCCCCATGCTAGCCACAGTCTCTTTCTGGGGCGCATAATGTGAACCTTTTTTTTTTGTTTGGAGGTATAACGTGAACATTTCATTAAAACCTTCTTTTGAAGAAGACAAAAAAATGGTATTCGGCATGACGGTCCTAACTTTTAACTCAACTATAAATAATATAAAGCTTTTCACATGTTATGGTAAAAAAAAAAAGTTATTATAGTATAAAATTTTTACATGTTAAATAAAAACAGTTCTAACTATCATCCCAAACACGTTATTGAATTGGATGAAATTTTGGAGCTGAGTTTCTTCTATTTTAAGACTGCTTTTCAATTCTTACCTGTTATTTTTTTATTTACATTCCCTTTGTTTAAAGCTGACTTGGCTTTAAAAACTCGTATATAAAGTCTATAACATACAATAGTTATAAAAGCCTGGAATGTTGCCATAGGCTCAAATGTATAAATGTATGTAACTGTGCATAAAATATAATTTTTTTATAGAACAAGACAATAAATATAACTACAGTATTCAATATGATTATTAATAGGAAATACTACCGTTAAATTTTTACTGTATAAGTATCTTAAAAAGTTTTTCTTGATTAATTGTGATCCATTAAAATAAATTTCTGGATTCCTTGTTCTTTTATTTCTTGTGGTAAAATGATTCTTTATTCAACTAAAATAAATATTATGATTGCATATCTTAAAGAACTATCAAGATTGACGTGAAATACAATTCATGGTAACAAAAAAAATCAAAAAACCTTCGACTCGATCAAAGAACATGGGAAATCGTTTCAATTTGCATTCTTTTTCAATTGGGGTGCCCAGAATTTCTACGAGGAAGACAACTTTGAGCTTTATAAAAATACCATTAGCCCAGGCATAATTTAACGGTAAAACTATACCAGACTCTACCTAAAAATAAGGAGTTTGAATCCTCCCTCCTCAAATTAAAAAAAAAAAAAAAAAACCATTAGCCTCTAATGTGGGTTCTTTTGATTAGTATGGAAATGAATCTATTGTTGATGTAGATTTTTGTTGGCCTAAAATCTCTCCTATGATACTTATAAGCTACAAATCTAGAAAACTTCATATTACATAACTTTAAAACATAGCTTGAAACCCGTCCCATTCCAAACAAAAGGAGCTACGAAACAATCGCATTAAACCTCAAATTTATTAAAAAGAAAATGAAAAGGAAAACAAAATAATAGATAGGTTTATAAACGAGCCACTATGGCTAACAAATCAAGAATAAGAAAGGTAACAAGAAAACCCATGGAAAAGGCAACCAAAAAAACTGAAATGTAACATTTTCTTTACGCAAATCTTTCATATGATACTTACAAACTACAAATTGGTTTAATATGTAACTTAAAACCCTCACACTTCGAACACAAGAAGCATAATGAATTCTCTTTTTGGTATCAGAGATCTTCGACCTACGCAAATTTGCTAATTTATCCTAAAACCCTAACACCATTAGTTCCACTTGAGTAATTGCAAGTTAACAAGTTTCTTCACTTGAAGAACAATTCAAAGCGAGACACTAGGGAAAACCTCATTGTTAACTTTTGGTGGAACTAAACGTGGCATGGAGCTAGGACTTAAACTTCTAGTGCTCATATTAACTTGCATTCTTGAAATAACTTTAACAAAGGGCTCCCTGTTGACTATTATCAACTTGTGCTGCCCATAAGCGAGATGTGACTTCCAAAGCTTTCTGAACCATTGTATTGGTATTCTTTGTACTTACTCGTTGAGGAATGTGATCGTCATTATAGACAAAATCAACCTCTCTGTTAGCAAGATCTAGGCAACCAAAGGACTATTGCCCTTATCTTCTTGCTAACCCAGGTGAACATTTGGACCCACCTCGTAGTTTCTTGTCATTCTTATCAAAATTATTTGAAATTTCATTCTGAGAGCATTCCACATGATTTGATTAGTTAAGGACCTTTGTCTGTTAGGAATATGTAACAGTCAAGTGATTAGTTTTGGAGTTGGGGTAATTTGACTTATTATTTGGGTTGTCTCATTTATGATCGGCAATAAATTAATATGGCAAGTTGTTTTCCGCTACAGTTAAGCAGCCCTTACCGTTATTATATTATTGATGGCCGTTTGGTAAAAAAGCAACTGCTACCTACATATTGACCACCAAGGTGATTTTTTAGGCGCATAAATGAAGTTCAATATTGTGATTAGAATTCTCATGGAAGATTTGCATATGGTATGAATTAAAATATCCGACTGAAGTATATTATTACAATTATATTGTTTCCAAACAGTTAGATTTTATGGGTTATAGATATAGCCTAATGGTAAAACTACTACTACTACAAACAGGAGATTAAACAACACTTATTTTACAACGCTTATAAAAAACCATCCTCTTATGTATTTAAAAACACGGCATAGAAATTTCTGTGTTTTGAACATTTGTATGTGCACATTAGATGATTGTTTTATGGAAATCGTCACCTAATGTCAACAATTTTCAAAGAAAAAGATGAAATTTTTTCCTGCTCATTCTTTTACCAAGAAATTTCAAAGTTTCTCATGCTCTTTTTAAATTTTGAACACTCTTTTTCATTTTGTTCTATCAAATTTACATACTCCAAATTTTTTCTTTTAGATCCCTCATTCTCTTTCTAAGTTCTCTCCATCTCTTTCTTCTTCACTTCTTGGCTTTTTTTTTCCCTCGCCTTCTAACTCTTTCTTTAAATTTCTTTTATCCTCCCTCTCTTTCTTTCATCTCTTCTACTCTTCACTTCCTCAACTCTCATCTTTAATACCGTGACTCACCATCAAACCAATATTGTCACTGCCGCTGCCTCCACCTTGAGTACCAAAATTTTCGTGCATTTAAAATCTTTTAAATTTCCTTCCTTTGAATTGAAGGTTTTTTTTTTTCCAAATTTTGTGTTTGGTTAAATATTTTTTTGTTGTTGTATTTTGTGGATAAACTTTGGCCAAGGTTTTTGGAATATTTATGTTATATATGCATATTTATTACATACGTCTTCTAAAATTATTATGTATTTTTTCTATGTTGGACACGAATCAAGTTTATCAAAAAAGAGGATGTAAATTTGTGAATAACATTTGAAATTATTTTTGAGAAGCTATTGTTTCAGTGAAAAATATATAAGTATATATATATATATATATATATATATATTAATTTTCAAGGCTTATAACGACAGTTTTTGCAATCAGTGTCATTAAAAGTGCCACATTAGATGATGTTTTTACCAAAAAAAAAAAAGTCATCTAACATTTGTAGTATTTCACGTGCATATTAGACGATGATTAAAAACCATTGTCTTATTTATACCATAAATTATGAGGGTGGATTAAAGGACAGTTTAGCTAACTATTGTTTTATCTTTCAACGACAGTTTAAAACTATTGACTAACCTTCCATCTATATTAGTGCAAATCTAACTCCACAATAAGCTGAAGAGTTCTAATCCCCAGCTCCAAGCTAAAAAAACAGTTAGATTTTTTATAAGATTTAGTGAGATTTGAACACCTTCATTTTGCTATCTATTAATTAATGTTCTTTTTTTTTTTTTTTGAAACGACTGATATAAGCTTTAAGACATGTATCTCAAATTACGTTGGAATGTCGCCGAACAAATAAATTCACTTGATTTGCAATAATAATACATCAATAGGATATTTTAAAAGATTAATGACTTGCTGTACCTGTTGGAGGTATGTTCCACTCATCGACTGAGGACCCTTCCTTGGATTCGTCGACCACAACCATAGTCCCAAAGGGATTTCCTAGCTGATCGGCATGCACTCCTGAGGTGGTCCCCAAGCTGTTTCCAACCATCTGATGAGGCATAGGTCACCTCAAGACCTATGTGTGCCCTGCTCAGCATTGGTGGGATTCAAGATGGATTGTCATTCACTTCTAATGCCACCAAATGGCTCCATCACGACCCTTACATCGAAGGTTCTCCTTCTACAAGGATCATGACATATGTTACCTATCCACATGATACCACTCTACAGTGTACATGGGTCATGGGATGGACCTACTCTACACCAGGTCTAAATAAGGCATTATAAATATGAGCATTAACCTTACCCTCAAGGTAAGTAGATTCTTTCATATCTATCTGCTGTATTGTCCAATAGTGATTCTTTAAACACGGATGTTTATAGTATAAAAAATTTGCCGTATCCATAGAGAGGTGAGTTTTTGAAAGATTGAAAATGTTTGTTTAAAATGGCAAAGGATTTTTCAAAACAAAACAAAAGAAAACAAATATTTTTGAAAATTTTAAAATAAAAATTAAAACATAAAATTAAAACGATAAAGTTTCAAGAATCCCTTGTATTCTTTGTAACTGATATAGAATTTTAACTCTAAATAATTATCTAAAGCATTTGATTTATTATATTTTTTCTCATTAATTGCAAGCACTTTTATTAATTTTATATGTCAATACAAAGAGACAATATAGCAAGCTATAATGCAGTAAATATTGTCCTATAAAACGAGCAAAACAATCATCTCTAACAAATGATTTGGTGCACTAATTACAGGAATTATAACCATTGTTGTTACAATTATAATTGACATAATTTTAATATAGAAAAGATAATAACTAATCAAAATTATTATATTTAAATGGAATAAATTTTTATGTTAATTTTGATAGAGCCACATCTTATGAAATATCTACAATTGACAATTAACAAGTCATATTGTAGTAAAAGACATTTCAAAAAATTAAGCATTATTTTATTATTATTAATATTAACTATGTAACACAATTAAATTACATAAAAAAAACATGATTAAATTTATGTAAAAATAGGCAGTATAACAATACTAACAATAATTACTAAAAGCTTAAAAAATATAATTTATTTCATAAAAAATATTAACATTACAAGTAGATATAGAATTAAAAACCATACCATAATACTAAGCATGCAAAATAATCTTTATGCCTCACTAAACTTTCTACACTAATTTAGGTATTATTTTGATATTAAAAGTAAGGTCGGAGGAGTACCCTAGCAGCATCTCCTCACAAAATAGGGTACTGTTGAGTCTAACTCAACAATTGAGAAAGAAGTGAAGAAACAGGGCTAGAGAAAAGCCCATGAGAGACAAAGGGGAGAATACACCTATTTATAGTGTCAATAAGACACTATTTATGATTTTTTTTTATATTTATTGTAATATTATTTTATGATTATTATTATTTTTTTGTTGCATCCAACATGGATGCAACATTTAATCTTTTTTGATCAAAAACAAATCTAGCCATGTGTTGCATTGAATCCACAAGTGCACGGAATCTTACAAATAATAAAATATATCGGTGTATAGATATTGTTCTCACTAGGATTTGTTTAATTCTAGTTAAATATCGAACTTAGATTAACTTTAAAATTATTTGGATAGCTGAAATTAAAAAAAAAATTTAGAAAGAAAATGAAATCTATAAACTAAAACAAAAATAAATAATAATAAAATGGATATAGAGAAACTATTTCCCCAAGTTTCTATTTTGATTGGTAATTGCCTGGATTATTGACAAATTAATTTTCCTAATTTATTGGCTACAAACACTTATGTATCTTAATTTTTTCTCTCTTAAGTACTCAATTGAGGAATACCTAAAATAATTAATTTCAATATCACTATTTAAAATCAATTATTAAGGACTCGTTAAGCAAGTTCTAATAATTACTCACAAAGAAAATTATAGGTCTCCTAACTCCATAAATCTTTAGGTTGTATTTCCTAAACACATATTTAGAATCCTCATTTTCTAAGTACTAATCGTAAATACAAAATTAACTAATTAGTGATCAAGCAATTAGAGGCATTAAAATCAAGGAAACACAAATAAATAGAAAATGAAAATCAACTTGTATTAATCCAAGACAAGAAACCAAAAGCAATCTCAACTTGGGTCCATAACCCTCTAAAGTAAGAAATTTAACTACAAATAACCACAAATAAAATTAAACAACACTAATAATCAAGCATTCTTAGAATATTCAAAGATTTAGAAAAAGAAAATGAGAAAGAAATCACCAAAAGGATTTGTCACAAGCTCCAAAATCATCTTCTTAATCTTTTTCCTCCTCTTTACAGCTCTAAAATGCCATTTAATGATGTCTTTAAAAGAAAAATAAAATAGCTAATCTAAAACTAACACAAAAATAAAACACAAAAACTAACAATAATTTTATTTATTTACAAGATGGGGGAACCCCTCTCAAAATAGAGACCAAAAATAGTCCCAAAGATTTTTTCTCTCTCCAAATGTTCCTCTAGCTCCTCACCACCCCCTTCCAAAACCATAGAAAAGAGGTATTTGCAGGTTTATAAACACTTGGATAATTCTTCCTTGAATCATCCTCAAAATCAGTACCCATCTAGAGTCAAAGCAAGCACGCGTTGGGGGAAAAAGAAGATCTGATGGCCGTGTGTGTTCAAAAATTTAGAGTCGAGCCAAAAAGGCACATGCGCTGCTGCAAGCTTAAATCTAGTGCAGCCCCCCAGACCTATTAGATGTCTTAAGCAGCTATGGGCTTTAGTTAGTGCGGGCGCCCGTGTTCTCTGACACCATGCTGCGGCGCGGTTTCTTGTGTGGCACCAGGGCGCGGATTGCTACTTCAAAGCCTCCTTTTTGCCTCCTTAATCTGCCTTTTTGCCTATTATCTCAAGTTTACCTATGCGAATGAGTAAAAATGGATTATTTAGAGGGAAAACTAATTAAAAACATATGCAAATGTATTATAATATTAAGTAAGATAAACTAAATAATATTAGAAATAAGAATATAATATAAATAAAATAAAGATAACTAAGATTAAATAAAATAGCTAAAATAACAAAAAAATAAAATAAAATCTCAAAAACCAAACACTTTGATTGCATAAAAGGCATAAAATAACTCTATTTTCATAGTTATCACCATGCTCATTGGTCCACAGCACCTCGAAGATTTCAGATCTCCTTGCCGATCGGTTTATTGGCCTCTAAACGAAGAAGAAGCTTAACATTCTTTAAATGAGAAGCATCGAGATCGCTTCGAAGACGGTTGAGCTGCCCAGTGGCCGATGTGGCTCTAGATCTGGAATGGAGAAGCGTGAACTGCAAAGATGACCAGAGGCTAAGCATTATAGTCAGAATATGCAAAGAGTGAGAGAGGGAGAGGGAAGGAGCTGCCTCGAGCAAGATCACTGTAGTGGAGTCTGTCACGGCATCACATTGAACATTGTCTAGATCTAGGTTTGTTGAGCAACTGTTCGAGCTCCGACCATGGCAGACAAATCTGAGTTCGCCATGGTAAGGTCTATTGATCTTGACATGATGCTGATGAGTATCTTATACGCATGCATGTCTCCAAATTTTGTAGCTTTTTGTTTCATAATTCTTGTTTTATGTTTTATTTATGGTTTTTTTATGTGATTTTTTTTTTTTTTTTTTTTTGGTAGGTTTTTTATTTTGTGACTGTTTTATATTTCATAATTTTTAGCATGTTTGCAGTGGTAGTGTTGCCACTAACGGCAGATACTAGTTGTAATCATGGCAAATACTGACCGGAATCATGGCCAAATATAGGTATTACAGTTGAATATTAGACGGTATTATGACTGGATGCTGATATCGTGGCTGGATACCAGCTGGTATCACCACAAATACCTATCAGTATATTAAAGCTATATCTAGTATTTCAAATATGGTGCGAAACATGCGATGACATGGTCGTGGTATTGTTTATAATATTTTTTCTCATGACATAGATTTTGTGGCATTCATGTAAAGAACCCAATTGATACCTCTATTCAAAACTTAACATTCAAGATTTTAGTAAAAGAATTCATTTTTAATTTTTTTCTTTTTTTCTTTTTTTTGAAAATTATATTTACAACTTCAATTTTTTTTCAAAAATATATTAATGAGATTCTATACATTTTCTTCTACAAAGTTTTAAGCATTATGTCATCTAAATATAGATGTAGTATACTACTACCATTTATCTATTAGTGTGAATTATTGTTGTTTCTCATACAATATATCCATGGGGTTGTTACCCTATTGTATATTATTGTACCTTCTTTTTATTGACTATGTATAATAATATCAAAATCAAAATCAATATGATTATGATGATTTCCTTTCACACTATGAGACAAACTCTCACATTAGATTAAAAATGTATTATTATATTATTTACTTGGTTTAAATTAAGTAATATTAAATTGTTTCAACTTTTTTTAAAATTTTAAGAAAAAGTTTCTTGTTTTTCTTAAGATATCCTTTTGTTTTTGAAATATCTATCGACATTATCTGTAACTCAAAACCTCAATAACTCTGTCGACGTCAACATTTTTGTTCTAGGCTCTAAGCTTAAAGTTTTTCAATAATGGACGTGCAAGAGGACAACTTGAATGCGAGGTGGGTTGGGCTAGACACTATTTCAATTTGAGACATGGGAATTCTATGACTTTGTGTTTTAATCTTATCACTTTTTAAAAGAAAGTTTAAAACGGACTATTTTTAAAACTTATGAAGACATAATTGATTAAAGTATTTTGTATTAGAATTAAATAAAAAAAGTATTATCTAAAGATATTTTGGCCTTTTTGGTTAAAAAAAATGAATCAAATAAATAATTGTAGAACATAATAGTGATAGTAAAAAAGTAATATATCATCTAATTTGCTCAAAAAAAATCCCACAAAGACAGTCTATAACCAATATTCCTCCTAAAAATTATCGCTTAGTTAATAATAAAATCCATACCGACGTAAATAACCCCACATTCTTATTTTTTTATAGGAGAAAAAAAATTGTTAAAAAGCAAAAAAAAAAATACTTGCTCTTAAAAAGAAAAAATATAATCCCAAATTCAGGGATAAGGGGAAAAAAATCAAGAAAACAGAAGGATAAAGGAAAGAACACAAAAGTGACAGAGAGAAATAAGCAAATTATGTGTAACAAGGTATATCTAGAAGCTGTTGCTAAACAGGTAAATTGTACGTTTCTGGAAAGGGAGGCAACGCAACCGACTAAAACACTGCAAGAGAAAGGAATATAGTGGGTGTGAATTAAGGAACAAATATATTACCTCACTTTTTACTCTAGAGGCTATTTGAAAGAACGGTTAGGAAAAAATAGTTTTGATTTAAGACTTCAACATGTGAGATTTTTTTTTTTTTTAACTGTAACATATAGGAGCTTTACACCGTTTACAATTATAACTAATGATTTCAATTGTTTTTTCAAACGGTCTATTATAATACGAGACGAAGACATAGATGGGGAATAGAAAAAAAATATATATAATAATTGTTCCATTCGGCACCATGAGGATGCGTACAGACATAACCAAGGCAAAAGAATAAAAATGAAGACTTTCCTCCCTACACACTCCAAACATTTGTCCTGCATTATATTAAATAAAAAACAGTTTATGCTCGTCTTCAAATGTTGCCCAACTTGTCATGAAAGTTTACATTGCAAGTGCATAATGCCATATTGATAATTTGTTGGCATAGATTGCTTTGAACCTTTCCACATACAGCACAAAAAATTTCTGTTCCCATATCATTTCCAATCCTCAAAATACATCAAACAACTTCCCAGACCTTGCCCAAAAACTTACCATGGACTTCCTTTATGGCATGGCCACAGAAGTCTTGAAGAGGCTGGTCAATGTTGCCAATGAAGAGATTTGCTTGGCGTGGGGCATGAAAGACGACCTAAAGAAGCTTGAACAGACCATGTTCACCATCAAAGCTGTGCTCTTAGATGCCGAGAAGAAGCAGGACCAAAACGAACAACTAGGAGTCTGGCTGGGGCAGCTTAAAGATGTCCTCCTTGATGCTGAGGATGTGCTGGGTGAATTCGAGTGCGAACGTCTCAGAAGGGAAGTGGTAAAAACACGTGGAAGCATTGGTCGAAAGGTACGCCGCTTCTTGTCGCGGTCCAAGCCACTTGCATTCCGCTTTAGCATCGGTCATAAAATTAAGGGGATAAGGCAAAAGTTAGATCATGCTGATAAAGATAGGTCTACTTTGCATCTAAGAGAACATCAGGATGAAAGGCGGATCACACAAGGGAGGAGGGAGATGACACTTTCCTTTGTTATGCCTTCAGAAATTATTGGTAGAGATATTGATAAAGAAGAGATCATAAACACGTTAATGGAGAACAATGATCCTATCTCTGTTATTCCAATAGTTGGGATTGGGGGTCTTGGCAAGACTGCACTTGCCAAGTTAGTTTACAATGACAACAAAGTTACTGAAGCATTTGATTTAAAAATGTGGGTCTGTGTGCAACAAGATTTTAATGTTGTTGAATTGACAAGAGAAATACTCAAATCTGCTATTAGTGCAACCAATGGTACGAACCATGGAAATTTCTCTATAGATCAAGCACTGATCAGAACAAATAATACTAGTAACTTGTCCATGGAATAGTTGCAGATGTTCTTACGAAGCACTTTAAAAGATAAAAAGTTTTTGCGAGTCTTGGATGATGCCTGGAATGAAGATCGTAGCAAGTAGAAAGAGTTGAGAGATTTGTTGTCGACATGTCTTAGGGGAAGCAAAATCATAGTGACAACTCGCAGTTCTAAAGTTGCCACAGTCATGGGCACAACCCAAGCGCATAATTTAAAACGTCTATGTGCGGAGGAGTGCCGATCTTTGTTTTTCAAGTACGCATTTGGCAATGAACAACCGGGTGAACAATCTCCAAAACTAGCTATCGGCCGCAAAATTGTCGGAAAGTGCAACGGGGTTCCTTTGGCGTTGAAGACTTTGGGGAGTTTACTTTACTCAAAAACTGATGAAGGTGAATGGATATATATTAGGGATAATGAGTTATGGGAGTTAGAACGAGAGCATAATGATCCTATTTTATCTGCACTAAGATTAAGCTACAGTACAATGCCACCATACTTAAAACAATGTTTCGCTTATTGTTCTCTTGTTCCAAATAACGTTCGAGGAGTAAGCTTGGATATGATCATGATCTGGATGGCACTCGGCATCATTCAGCCACATAATGACAATGAGGAGATGGAAGAGATTGGGAAATCGTATTTCAATGAGCTATGCAGTAGATCCTTCTTTCAATACCTTGATGATGCAGCAAAAAATTTCAATTTCTATCAGGCATTTGAAATGCATGATTTAATTCATGATCTTGCAACTTCAATCATTCAACATGAATACTTCATAGCAAAATCCGGTGTTAAAACCAAGCCTCATCAAAATGTGAGGCATTTGAGGATATTTTTTAAGGACTGCCATGGGCAAAACATTAGAACCATGTTGCAGAAATTGAAAAAAGTGAGGAGTATTTTTCTCAATTATGAAACTGATGAAGAGCCTAATATCAAGGAGTCCTTCCTTTCTACATGCATCTCGAGATTCAGGTACTTGCGACTGTTTAATTTAAGTGATGTAGCTTTTGAGGTTCTGCCAAGTTCAATTGGTGCTCTCAAGCATTTGAGATATCTCAGCTTAGATGGAAACAAAATGATCAAGAAACTGCCTAATTCAATCTGCAAGCTGCAAAGTCTACAAACCCTTCTTCTTGATAAATGTTCAGAGCTTGAGGAGTTACCTAGAGATGTAAGTAACTTGGTCAGCCTCCGAACTCTTTCCATAACCACAAAAGAAACCTGCTTTCCTGAGAATGGAATTGGACGCTTGACATCTTTACGAATTTTGGCTATTCACCAATGTAAAATTTGAAGTCCTTGCCACGTGATATGGGATTTTGTACCACATTACGCATCTTGTTGATTCATGATTGTAAGCAACTCGACTTGGCGAATGAAACTGATGATATCAAGCCTTTGCGTCTTCAAGCATTGCTCATTGGTGAATTACCGCAAATGAGTGCTTTGCCCCGACGGCTACAAGGAGCTCACAGTCTGCAGCATTTGCTTATTGAAAATATTCCCAAATTGGTTGCGCTGCCAGAGTGGCTGCAACAACTCACCTCACTCCAAACGCTTATGATTAAAGGTTGTCCAGGATTGTTGTCTCTACCAGAGGGTATGCAAGGGCTCACGTATCTAGAACATCTGATAATAATTGATTGCAATGTATTGGAGGAAAGATGCAAACGTGAAATCGGTGTGGATTGGCCAAAGATTGCTCATATTCAAAATCTCCATATTCGTTCTTCAATCTGAAGATGACTAGGTATAGTTTACATATACGTCTAATTTCTATTGTTTATAGTCAGGTACATCTCTGATTCATCATCTAAACCATCCACAGACCTTATGACTTTTATTGCTTTTATTTATTTATTTATTTTTCCCTGAGAGAGAGACCTGTTAGGGTATGCGATTGGTATTACATATCTTCAATTAATTTTTTTTTTTTAGCTTCTAGTGTACGTGGTTCTTGAATGTAGTTTTTAGAAGAGGGTCAACATTATCAACATACGATTTTACTACTTTAGAGGGCAATAATTGAACACAATAGCTAGCTGAATGGCATAGCAATGATTCAACATGGTTTGCTTTTTTTTTTTTTTTTTTCCTCAACTTACTTTGACATTACCGTACTTAAGCGATTCTTGTTCCATAGCAGAGAAAACAGACAAATATATATATATATATATATATATATAATAATGTCTCATAAGCATTTACATATTTGTAAGGTTAGTTTTCAGATTGAAAAATCAGGTTATACAACACTATTGTAAGGAGTACAAGAGAAACCAGCAATGTCGAGAAAAGGTCATAATTTTATGCTTTCTTTTGTGTTTTTTTAATCAAGAAGCTAGTTATATTAGACTTGAGACTAAATAATTTGCAAGCTGTCCACGCGTTTTCTTATCTTAAAAGAGAGCATATACATTTTTATGTGTTAATTACCTTAGTTTAAAGCTAAACGAATAAACACAACATTTAATTTCTTTTTCATTTTGTTCGTCTCCACAAGAGCCTTACCCTTCATCTAAAATTTCCCTGTGCAGTTGTGTCGTATGCTCCAGGATAGAAGAATGCAGCTAGTCAAAACCTTAACGTCCTAGTTGCTAAAGTTGGTGTTGTGTGGTGTTTAATTTGAAGTACAAACAATTTTTTGTCATGAGTTTCAATATATTTGTGTATATTAGTAAACATATTCTTATATGTCCCTTGGTCAATAATTTGAACAATGTGTGTGTGCATTTCTGATTGGAGGGTGTTGTTAAAGGGAATTAAAATTAATGTGACTGCTTTCCAGTATCCGACTGTATATGAGGATATATGGATGAATGTATGAAGAATACATAGCCTGATAATGCTTATGAAGTATATTTACAATTCGTCCCATATTACTTGAGAAATTTCAATCTAAATTCTAAATGCCCACATGCCTTGATGTTCAATTGTTGTTCTGGTTTGAATTCAGAGCCATCTTATTTGTGCAGACCATGTATCATGAAGTGTTTTATTTGAGAATTTCGTTTAGTTTCTCATATTCTTATAAATATAATTACTTTTCAGTTGTCACCTATAACTACGCAAGAAGCACAAGATTTTGCGTTAAAAAAATCAGAAATAAACCAAAAGACGAAAATAGAAGGGCCCTCATGACACCTATATGAAATTCCATTAAGATGTAGTGTCAGGTACATCATCAAGGATAAAAGGACCAAGTTTACCTGTCCTAAACAGTGTTAGAAACTTTTTTGATACCATTAAACGAGCTTCAGATGCTTTATGAGGTATCTTTAGTGCCTTCTGCAGTGCTTCAAATTGTTGCTCTATAAGACCCTCCAAGTCACTCTCATCTTCCACGTTTCCATTAAAGTTTGAAAGAGTCAAGTATAATGCATGTTGGACTTCAGCTACAAGATCCTAAAAGAATAAAGACAGACTAGAAATGTGAATGACATTGATAAACGTAATCCAAGATGCTAGCCCGTCAAGTTAAAGTCAAATAAGGCATAATGAATGCATCAAAGGCAATGTATCATGGCGGCCAATATAAACATCAGCACATAGTAACAATACGAGGTTTTATCCCGAACAAAAAGAGAGAGAACAATGAGAGGTTCCATTGTAATTAGAAATATTCCAAAAAAAACGACAATACTCAGAGGGGACGATAGCCACTTAAGATATGGAAAAGTCTTCCCTATTGGCAATCTTATAGTTGTTGCAGTCAATTTACATGAGGAAGTTGTGCAAGAAAATAACGTTGTATTGGACTAGAAGTTGTGCAACCAAAAGTTTGTTTTGCCAGCCGAACATGATTCTAGTACCAAAACAAGACTACAACAGGCTTCTAGCTCCTATGAGCGTAACCTTAATGTTAACGTAGCACACAAAGGCCAAAAACTTGCTTGCCTCTTTTTGATCAAATACCCAAAAGAGATAAGTACTAGAATCCTCTTTCCCCTTCTATTGATGCAAACGTACATGGACATACAAACAGAGGGGTATATTTGCCCTTGAATGTGCGTTTTTCATCACATACTGTTTTAAGGTTAAAGGAAATACTGCTACGGCAAGTAAAAGAAATCCCATGGATAAGCATTCATACCCCCACACATTTTCTCAACTTAAATAATTATGACCGTCATCAAGCATGTTTAAGGAGCAGCTTATTACCGATATCAACCACAAAACATAGCACATATTCCTCTACCTTATTCAACTTTATGCCATAAATATAAACCAATCTTTACCTCAATGTAGACCACACTAGATGCATTTGGTGGTTTCCTCCTCTTTGGTCGAATATCTTTTAGACTGTATTCTACTTTTTCAACAGAATCATATCGGATCCCTTCTGCTCTCCTGTTGTTCCAATGCTTCCAATGAAGGGGAGTGCCTCGCAAATTTAAAACTGCAAGTAAGTATTGAGCAATACGCTCCTCACCAACTACCGAGTCTTTCACAGACCCTGCACGTAAAGTGGCAAACTTTTACTCTATAGAACAACTTTCAGCACATTCTTTTCACTTATGACTAAAATCCTTACGTTACCACTTCTAGTTCCTGAGCTCATCAATAATCATATCATAGAATACAGTATCAAAAATTTCTATCGCATATGATATGAAATATTGACAATTCATGCAAGAGGAATGACCTGCAAGCGCAAGCTTTAACCCTGTCTCTATATCTGGGATACTTGGAACCAGTACACCTGGAGTGTCCAATACATATACGCTAGGATGCTGAGCAATCTATAATTAAAAAAATACATTTAAAAATTTCAGTCAAAATAAGAAACTGGACATTTAAAATTAGCCATTAGCAATTCCAAGTCCCTCAAAAATAAAAATTAAAAATCCCAGTATCCTCTGTTGACAAGAAATAGCACAGATTATTGAAAGAAAATGCAAGAGAACAAGAATCTCTTCCCCCAGAATACAAAAATTGATGGAAAGATAAACAAAAGATCCAGGCCTCAATCAGGTTTTCCCACCCACAAAGTTACAGGAAAAGAAAAATGTTTACACTCTTTTAACATTTGAAACTTACAAAGACACTCAGGTCCTAATTCGATCAACAACTTCCAACTTTTCAACAAATGTCATCCTAGTGATTTTCCATTAAAAAAAAAAATTTTCCCAATGTCCTAAAATACATAAATCTAAAAGCAATGTCCTACTATTTTTTCGCTAATCAGACACACGTCTGTACACACTCCAGTTCTTGACATTACAAACAAGCCAGAAGATGATCAAGACGGGTACATATATATATATATATATATGAAAGAGTGTACCTTAAACCCAGCAATGTCTTGAGTAACACCAGGCAAAGGACCAACTGTAGCTCGCTTCTTCTTTCCCTGCACTAGTAAATACACACAATACAATCATTTCTAGGTTCACCAAAAACGCCATTAAAATTCTTTCATAATTATATCAAGATCAAGCAGCACACAAATTCAACAAAATTCGACGTACAAAAAATCAATAACAGTAAGAAAATTCTCACCAAAAAACTACAGAAAATCTTACCAGGAAAACGAGACGTCGCAATCTGATGGATAGAATTGATCAAAGCCGACTTGCCAACGTTAGGAACACCAACAACCATAACAAGCAGAGTAGGCTCTCTCGAAATCACCTCCTTCAACTTCACCTCCACAAGCTCCACAAGCTTAAACACACTCAAATCAAACAACAATCACAAAATCAAAAAATCAGCAAGCAAAAAAAAAAAAAGGAAGAAACTCCGAAAAAAAGGGCATCCTTTCGTATTGCACCACCAACCTTCTGAACAGAACTCCTGCTGTGAGAATTTATCGGAACGCAATCTTGCTTGCACGAATCGAAGTATCGAATCCATTTCTACAAAAAAAAAAAAAAAAAAAAAAAAAAAAAAAAAAAAAAGAGTCCCAAATCACATAATTAAACAAAAAAATTCACCAAAAAGAGAAGAAATTGGATCGATCGAGAGAAAGAAGTACGGGAATGATGTTAGGATTGGCGAGGTCCTTCTTGTTGAGAGCGATGAGACGGCGTTTGGCGGAGAGAAGGGGCTGAAGGTCCTGGTTGGCGGAGGAGAGAGGGATGCGGGCGTCGCGGACTTCGACGACGAGGTCGGCGAGCTTAAGGCGGTCGCGGATGGCGCGGGTGGCGGCGGCCATGTGGCCGGGGAACCAGTTGATAGCTCCGCCGCCGGCGTTGAAGGCCATCTCTCCTAGACCCTTCTTCACCACCTGCTTTAACCCTCTTCCCATCTTCTTACTTTTTTCTTTCTTCTTCTTTTAATTCGTCGTCGTCTTTTTTATGGGAGTTGAGAGGAATCCCCGAGCCGAAGGTCTTTGAAGGTTTTGGGTTTAAGGAGGTGTCTACGAGTGGTCTGCAAATGACTTTTGCCTCAATTATTATTTGGCGAATTTTAATAATTATTTTTTATTGTTATTGTAATTATTATTTGGCCAACTTATGCAGCGTCGTTTGAAAGGTCAATTATTAAAAAAATAATAATAAGTTTAGTTTGTTATAATATAAAACTATTATAATAAAAAAAATTTATTATAATATAAAATTTTTATATGTTTAAGTTTTAATTTTAACTTCAAATATGTTTTTTAAACGAACTTTATAAATAGTCGTCCAACCTTTTTTTAAGAAAATCCCTTAACATTTTAATAAGTGATATTTTAGTCTAAAAAAGAGGTTAATTATATAATTATACCTTTTAGTTTTATCTTTTTATTTTTAGAAACTATAAAGATATTTTTTGAATTTGAAAAAATTGTTTCAATTTTATAAGAAGCTAAGACAAGCATACCCTTAACTAGACCTAACTTGTTTTTAAAATATATTTTTCTTCTTAAAAAATTTTTTAAAAAATACTTTAACATTCAAAAGTCATAATTGATGTTTTATTTTGAGAGTTTTTATGTTTTAAATTTTGTAAAATATTTTTAGGATTAATAACAAAATTATACATTCTAACTTTATTTATTTCAAGATTTATCCTTTTATTTTTAAAATATCCTATAGATTTGAGCAAAGTTTCAATTTCATCTCTAAGCATTTAAAAGTACAAAAATACCATTTAATGAGAGTTGTGTTTGACTCAATTAGGACTTAATCTGAGTGAAAATTGTTTTTCCTTGCCGCCAAACAACAGCTAAATGAGATTCCTTGCTGTTAAACAACACGACGTCGTTTGCTTGCATAGAAGAGCATGAATTAAAGGGACATGATTGTACAAATTCAGTACTCTCATTTTGTCCACGACAAGAAACACTCGTTGCTCTTCCTTCAAAGCATTCTCCCTCCTCATGCTGTAGTAGGGAGATCGAAGTTTTTTTCCCCCCAAAACAAAAAGGTATTCAGCTAGCGGTGAACATTGTTTTTATTGTAGCATATGAGAGTTGTATATTGTAGTAATTTTTTTCTTTTTACAGTAATATGTGAAAGTTTTACACTGTTTATAACTAAGTTTATGATAAAAATCACCCTTAACCAAACAGAAGGAAAGGCATTGGAAGGCATATTATAAGAAGTTTACGGAGGCTACTTTGAAGGAGTTTGATTTTGATAGGAGCAAGTTAGGCCTTAGGAGAAGGTATTTTTCTATTTGCACGTTATTTCTTTGTATTACTTTTTGCTTTTTTTTAGATCTTTAAAAGGAATGATTTTTATTATTATTTGGGATTAGGTCTTTCCTAAAAAGTAGGACATTTGCACCACATGCATAAAACAAAGTCGGTTTTTATTTTTTGTTTTGTTTTATTTTTTATTTTTTCTTTTTTGTTGCTTCTTTTGTCAAGTTTGTTGTCACAGTTAAAGATAAATTATCTTATTTAACAATTTTATCGTTTTTTGTTTAATTGATATGTAATTTTTTTCAAATGAAGTTAGGGTTTTCATTAACTCAAATTAAAAAAAAGGGGAATGAAAAAGAGCAAAAAAAAAAAATCCACAAACTGAACAAAGAGATAAATGCACTTAAAATACAAAATTTTTAACTGTAAAACCCTATTTTTTCCCATCCATGTCAAATCCTTAAGATAAATCACAAAATCAAAAACCCATTAAAAGAGCCCAACCAAAACATGAAAAAAACCAAACAAAGGTATATTCTTGCCCTTACCCTTCAAGAATGGCTGCTTCAGCTTATTTGTTCTAAGCTACTCATGCAACAGAGTTGAAGAAAGAAGGCTATCACCTCTACTCTTCAACAATTCTAGCTTTTCTTCAGCTTCTTTGATTTGGGCTCAAACATTCATCGGCCTGGGCTCACACCTTTGGTAGAGATGGAGAAGAGATGGAGAAAGAAGAATACGTTTTTCCTTTCCTTTTTTTTTTTTTTTTGATGGTGAAGAAGGTTATTTTTACAGATGCTATTATAAAAATGTCTCCCAAATGTAAAGCTTGTCGGTTGTTTGGTAGTGGATTTCTCCTATCTCATTTAAATGAAATATGTTTGGATGCAAATTTATAAGAGGGTATTTAGGTTAAAAAACTTAATTTTCCCTAATTTTTTCTTTGTATAATTGGTAGAGGGATGACATTGAAACATTTTATTCAAATTTGAAAGATACCATTATAGTTTATTAAAATAAAGGAATAAATTGTGAAAAAAATGAAAATAGGTGGTATATTTTTATAATAAACCCATATTTTTTTATAACTGTTTAAATGTAATTATATCATTTTGCTTAAATTTTTCTATTTATAGGGATAAAATTAAAACAAGGCTTTTAAATTCAAAAGATGTCTTTGTAGTTTCTTAAAACCGAATGATAAATTAAGAAATAATTAAGACTAGAAGGTATAGTTATGCAACTAACCCAAAAAAATTCACATAAGATCGCAAACTATTCAAAAATTGGAAATTAATAATTAGGTAAATTGCTCAAGGAATCCCCAACCTTTCGAACGTGTGATTTTAGTCCTCAATCTTTTTTTTTTTATTTAATCGATCTAAACCTTTTACTTAAAATGCTGAGGAATGAATTTGACTCACAAACGGCAAATTCAACCCCACGTGATGCACACACGAAAGCTTCTTGGGGATAATTTTGTAAATAGATGTGTGTATCTATTTTTTGGAGGAGAAAAATAGGATATTAGTTAGGGTTTTTTGGGTAATTTGAAATAGTTTTGCGAAAAGAAAAATCAACCCAGTCCACTTGCAATCATAGAGATATTGGAAAATGAGTACGCATCGGATTTTAAATTTTAAATAAAAGCCTTTTCCAAAAACAAATTAGACATGCTGTGTATATAAATTAGCAAAAGATCCTTGTACCTCTTAGTAGACCAAAAACTAAGCGAAAGAGTCTTAACTAGCTGGACTTTCTTGCTATTCTCTTTTCCACGATCGAAATGCGAGTGGTCACACGTCATCCTTTCAACCATTAAAGAAAACCAAGAGCTAAGGCTCTTGATATTGAACAATAGTCTTATGGGACTTTTAGAGTCTTCCTGGCAAAATACCATTCTCTAAATTTCTCAAGTAATTTAGGAAACAATATAAAAATGTTTCCTTTATATAGGGGTTGGATATGGACAAATTCTTATCAACTTAGGCTTCAAAATTTGAAGTTGGATCAAATCTCGTCATAAAAATGCATGACACACGGATCAATGACCTGGCAGGGGTGGTTGACCGCCCTTTGTGTATGGCGATTGACTGCTTAGTTGACGTTGATCCTCTATGATGTGTTTTCGTCTTCCGAGAGTTATCTAATTAATCCAAAATGAACCAAACAGGTAAATGCTACTTTATTTAACCCAAGAATCCTTCATAAAGCCTTAGTTTTAATTCAAATAACCCATTATAGAAGCTATCTAATTAATATATAGATAATCCTATAAAAATAAAATATATACAAATAATTCAACATGTTTATTTTGAATTGATTTATAGGATTAATTCAACCAATGAACTAACATAAATTATTAAATCCAATTAACCAAATTTAAGTCAATCTAAAGACCAACATAAGTTATTAATCTGTAGGAAAAACACGTCGTATCATTACAAGAAAATATGTGAGATAGCAAAAAGGACCCGATAAACATATATAAATCAAGCTCCTGTAATTATAAAACAATATGTCCCTAATACGTATATTTTATAATTATCACTTCTAACGCTATTTCACTAAAAGCTTATAATTGTACTATTAAACTATATGTAAATTACAAAACTTCAATAAGTTAATCGTTTCTGACATATCATAATATGTAACATCCCTGTAGGATATTTATAATTGGCTTAAGGATAAAGCCCATGTAACTGTCCTGATTATATTTATCTTATGTTCCATTATCTTACCATTGGAATACTTACTATTTGCAATCAGTACGAATAGTATACAATTTCCTTATACATATTATCCAAATGGTTAAGTGTTTAGTTTCCAATTACAATATAATATCTATAAAAGAATACCATTAACTCTACAAAAGAACTATGGATTCTATATCTATGAATAACAAGTCTACGTTAATCAAGAGTCATGTCTCCAACAGAACGGTGTGCGTATCTTCATATGAATTAGGATGTCATCCTTTGGTATATCAAAAGACCAAGTCAAGAATATGAACTCATTAATTCATTTTAGAATTAAGATGTAACATATATGATTGTCTAAAGTAAATAAATTTATTCAAATAAAATTATTAACGAAATCAATTCAACTTTAGTTTCAATACAATATATCATCACCAATGACAATATACCACTATCTTTACACAAAGAGTCCTACTTCGAGGACCAACACAAGTCATCTCCTGTTAGGAATGTGGACAACATAATAATCTTGACATGGATAAAGGGTCTAACTTTATTCCTTTGATTGCGAACCTTATTATATTTAGACCATCATCTTAAAATTCAAATCTTTTGTATAACATGTCCATCATATGCATGATCTTAAAGGTTTAGATTGATAGTCTTAAACTTTTGTTTGCTTATTATAATTCAATATAAATGGACATAAAGGGGACATTTTGGTTTATGAAATAAATATAACTTTTTATTAATTAAATGTCTTAAAACAATCACACAATTTAATCCTTAGGGCACCTAATCTAACAATCTCGTACTTGTCCTAAGTAAGTAAATATAACATGTTACGAATCCGCAAGTATACAAGTAGTGCAAGTAATAAAGTGTACATGAGTACGGATGTCGATCCCACAAGGTTTTAGTTTAGTTTGCATTAATTACAAAAATTAATTGGCTTTAAGATCATTTGAATTACCAAAATTAAAAACTAAAACCAAAAGAAAGGGGAATGAATATATTAGAAACTAAATTGAAAATAAAAATAATGGAACTAACAAATAAAATATGAAAACAATTAATTAAAAATACTAGAGCATTGATTTCACTATAATCAATCCGTATTAATTTTATTATTAAGTGAATCTAATGATTAATTAGTTGAGAACCTCTTAATTAATCCAATTATCTCTCTCCAGCATTAAATTAGATTATATGCTCAAAAACCCGATTTCATTATCTCAATCTAGCACCTAGTAATCATACATTTATTAAGCTCTAATTCTCTTATTGATCTCTTAATCTTATAATCACCTAAGATGTATTTCTCATGATCCATGCATGGAATTTCCAACTCTCGAGCATCAAACCCTACATGCTAAAATCATCTAGTTTATTGGCCAAATAAATTAGAAGGATTAAGTATGAAAAAACACAAATAAACCATAACAAACCACTAACAATAAATCAACAATTCATAGTAGGGTAAAATCAAAGCTCTAGAAAAGTAATTACTCCATAACTAAAATTAGACAAACCAACATCAAGGATTTAACATTTACAAATCACAAAAATACAAAGAAGAGAATGAGAATTAAAAAACCCATTTTAGATCGTCACAAGCTCCAAACTTTTCCTTTTCCTCTCCTCATATGCTTCTTGATCTCAAAATGCTTTCTCCTATGATGATTTATTAAGAAAAGAGTTATATATAAAAACCAGAAATAAAATCCTAAACTAGAACAAACAAAGTAATATATATTTTTTTCTTTTGTTTTTCCTCATGTTTTTCCTTAGAGTGAGCTCTAAATCTCCTTGGGAAGTTGTGTCTCTTCCTCTACAATTTGGGTCTTTAGGGTTTGGAGTGGTTAGACATCAATCAATTTGCATTTGGGACCATTGGATCACATTTACGGCCAAGATTGGCCAAAAAAAAAAAATGGAATCAGTAAAACAGCTAGTTAGAGGGCCCTAGGGACTGGCAATGCAAGGGCTTATATGAGGATGGGCGGCTTGTATGCTGTGGTTGAGCAACCACACAAGGCCTTTGAATACTTATGGTTGCATGCCAGCGTACCTTGGTCGCATGGCCACATGATATATTCTGTCTTGATACTTCAAAACTCCTTTTTTTCAAGCCAATTTTTCTCAGTAAGTCCAACTTTTTTATTTTCCTACCAAAAAACACCAAACTAATCAAAATAACACAATAGCTTGAGGATTTTTACAATATTTAAGCTCAAAAAATTTTTAATTTGTGGGTAAAATACTCACTCATCAAACACCTCTAAACTTAAACATTTGATTGTCCTCAAGCAAAACAAAAGAATATAGATGAACAACAAAAATTACCCACATGAAAACAAAAGAAAAACGAAGTGTGCATTTTGTATCCATTCGATAACTAGCCAAACAACTCAAAAGCCACAAAATACTTCAAAGCTCAAAGGAAATGCAAGCATTGAGATTATCTTAAATTTTAACAATAAACACCTATTTCACTTTATTCAAGGCACTCTAAGTATAAGTGTGTACCAAATCACTCTCCCTCTACGAATTAACAAATAGACTTATGTGATCAGATGGACGATGAAAATATCTAGATAATGAAATTCAGAACTACCATAAGCCCATTGTTCATGTCGCTCGACACTAATGTAGGTTAGCATGTCACTAGAGATCAAGGACTTTCAAGGCTTATAATGAAAGGTAAAGGTGATGGGTAGATAAGAAAAGAAAATTTTTGGCTCGAATTACCCTAGACATGTGTACACCTTATGGACTTTGCATGAAATGAATGAAAACTCACAGCTGACTGTCTACTTGATTGTTCCTTAATATTTCCTACAAAACTTTACTCATAAGCATCCGCAAGAACTCAAAAACAAAAAATTTGAAAGAAATTGTTCTCAATATTTTTTTCTTCTTTTATTGTTTTTGTTTTTTTTTTCATCATTTTTTTTTTGTTTTTATTTCTTTTTTTCAATTTTTTCATCACTTTTTTTGAATTGAAAGCACCCCCTAAACTTATTTGGTTTATATATATATAATGAGGGGGGAAAACAAAATTAAAAGTAAGCAAAACAAGAAAAAATAACATGAAAACACATATGAGTCACTCTAAGGATACAACCAAACTACAAATGCCTACCAAATCACCTTTCATGCTTATTCTCAACAATTAATCATCAAATTCAAGTGAAGATGTAAACATGCCTATGAATGATAGGTTAAGTGAAAGGAATTTCAAAAAATGGCTAGGTTAAACTTATATGGGTAATGAAAAAAATCGGTTAAGAAGGCTCAACGAGGAAACTAGCAGTGAAGTTTATATAGGTCAGCTTCAAAGGCCTAAATAGTAAAAAAAAAAAAAGGCCTCAATCATCTCGCCAATGACAACTAACTTAGGATTTCGCATCGAGTCTCACTAAAATGGGTTTTAGAGTTCATAAGATGTAAAAAATATAATGCACATAAGTTTACCCAAAAGTTCAAATTTAAAAAAATTCAAATTTTCATTTAAAGTTTAAAATTTTGAGTGATTGTGATTCGAGATGCTCAAGTGTAGAGAGTCAAAAATAAAGATCATCGATGCAAGTTAAGCACATGAAAATCTCAATGAATTACATTTCAAAAGACTTAAGCGAATAATTTGTAGTTAACATCACAATCCAGTTCTGGTTATCCGATTTCTTAGAACTCATACTTTCTTCAAACAAGTAACAAAAGCCCCATTAAAAGAACTAAATAACCTAAGAACTAAATAAGAACTATCAAACAAAAGTGATGGAAGGAAAATCATGATATTTAATGAAAAAAATTTGAGGCAAGAACCTAGCATGCAATCAACAAAGTGTTCTCTCTCCCAAACTTAAACTAAACATTGTTCTCAATGTTTTTAGCAACAAAGGAGCAAGGGTCGAGCACATATAACCCGGGGGTTTGTAGCCTAATTTTTGAGTTTCCTTCTTCTAGAAACATTTTCCACAAAAACTCAAATCCTTAAGCTCTCAATTATTTCAACACCTAGTAAATCACACAAAAATCAAACACTAATGCAAAACTTTGAAATAAAATAAAACACAAACACAAACTCAAATATAAATAAAAGCAAAAATAAAAGAGGAAAATGATAGAAAGCTTAGGGTGCCTCCCAAGAGCACTTGATTTATAGCCGTCGGCTTGACTTTTGGAGAAGAGCTCATCAAAGAGCGGCTTCAGCCCCTAGTAGGTGTCGTAAAACATTACGAATGGGTCTTGTGAAGAGATGCCCTCAAGCTTGGTAAGATGTAGAAGTGTGTCGTGTTAGAAAAAGTGTACGTAGTAGAATTTTAAATTTTTTAAATCAGAGTATTTTTCAAAACACAAGTTTAACATGTTATATACATAAATCAATCTAATCTTAATAACCTTTGCATGCCGAAGAGCTCTTGCAATCAGTGTAGAGAAGAATGTTCTAAAAGAGTCTCAACCAACTGATCTTTTTTGCTATTTTCTATCCACGATCGGAGCGTGCATGTCACACATCGTCTAGCTCTTCCTTGGTGACTCTCTTTCCAACCAATTCAGAAGACCTAAAACTAAAGTTCATGATTATGAGCAATAACTCTTAGGGAATTAAAGAGTTTCCCATAGTAAAGTACTCACTCTAAACTTCTCAACTAATATGAATAACTGAGAAAAATCACTCCCTATTTATAGAGGACAGACCCAAGTTGGTAATTATCAGATAACGCCTCAAAAATTTGAATCTGGACCAACTTCTGATAAATTCTTATAAAAAATAAATAATCAGATTATCGCTTGATCGGCAGGCCAAACTAGCAGATTGGCCTACCAAACTTACTCCATCGGCAGGCCGAGCTAACTAATCAGCTTGCCAAACTTGCGATAATATAATCCGTGAAAATATTTTATTTTCCACTCGAGATTTCATAGATAGAGCCACAATTTTAATTCAAATAACCCAATAGAGAAGTTATCTAATCAAAACAGTCATATCTGAATAATCTTGTAGAAAATAATTTTTTTTTTATAATTTAACAAGTTTATCTTGAATTAATTTACAAAATTAATTCAACCGATAAGCAAGCATGAATTATCTGATCTTATTGAATTTCAGCCAATATAATAATTTAACATAAATCACCAATTTATTAAAAAAGCATGCCGTATCATTACATGATTTATTATGAGCTAGCAAAAAGAACCTAATGGACTTATATAGTTCAAGCTCTAATAATTATAAAATATAATATCCTAGATACATCTTTTATAATTATTAACTCTAATGCTACTCTACTAAAAGCTTAAAGCTACACTTTTAAACTATATGAAATTATGAAGCTCTAAATAAGCTGAGTGTCCATGGCATATCATAATATATTGTATCCCTATAGGATATTCAAAATCAGCTTAAAGATAAATTCTATCTTACCTTCTCGATTATTTTTATCTTATGTTCTGTCATCTCATCATTAGAAAACTTACTATCCAAAAAAAATATACCATTCGTTACACCTATGCATCTAAGTGGTTAAGCGCTCCAGTCTTTCAATTACAGGATAATGCATATAAGAGAATATCATTGACTCCACCAATGGAGCTATAGATTCTATATCTATAAATAACAAGTCTATGTTATCAAGAGTCATATCTCCAACATACTGATATATGCACCATCATAAAGTCAGGATGTCACCCTTTGGTATATCAAAAGACATAAGTCAAGATAATAGGCCCATTAGTCATTTCAAGATTAAGATATAACATAATGATTGTCTGAAATGAATTGATTTGCACAGATGGAATTATTAAATCAAATTAATTCAACTTTATGTCCTGATCTATAAATCGTCACCTATGACAATGTACCAATGTTTCTACTTGCCGAGTCTAACTCTAATGGCTAAGACATGCCATCTCCCATTAGGGATGTAGACAACATAACAATCTTAGCATGAATAAAGCACCTAACTTCATTCCCTCGATTGCAGATCTTACGATTTAGACCATCACCTTTAGAATCATATCTTTTGCATAATCTGTCCATCATATGCTTGATTTTTAAATGTTTAAACCGACAGTCTTAGACATTTGTTTGCTTAACATACATTCAACAAACATGAACTTCAAGAGGACAACATTTGGTATATGAACAATAAATAAATTCTTTATTGATAAAATGTCTCTAAAAACATATTACAACATTTTGCTCCTTAGGGCACACATGTTTAACAATCTCCCACTTATACTAAGTGAGTAAATACAACATATCACGCATCTCCACAGCTTCTGCATGCCTCTCGAAAACCCTCGCAGTTAGTGTCTTCATGAATAGATAAGCTAAATTGTCCTCAGATACATGGCAAATCATATTATAATGCAAACAAGCAAAGCAATCATGCAAAGCCACAAGCAAAATAATAAGAAACAACCATAATATTATGGTTCTACCTTAGAGAAAAGAAATTAAAGATTACAAGAGATCAATTGAAACATATCATCGATTCTTTATCCTTATATCTTCAAGTTGTATCCGTCTTCGTGCAATATCCATCTTCAAGTCTTCAATTCTGCATAGATCAAATACTTCATTTTTTTTGTCATCACAAAATGTCATGTTTCTCATAATTGTCAAAAAAATAAAAACAAAACCACACCAAAAAACACACCTTTTCTAAAAAATTACAACTCTTTGCCAGCCCGTCAATCTGTCTGATCGGCCTGCTAGTCATATACCATCGATCTACTGAACTTTATAGTTTGGCCTGCCACCAGAGCTGGCTAAATCATGTCCCGTGGATGGCCTGTCGAACTTGAGGTTTGACCTGTCGGCCTGCGACCATTAGCTTGTTGATCTTAAGGGTTCTGCTTGTCAATTGAGCAGGTCTCACATTTTTCCAAAAAATAGTTTTTAATCTTATTTTTAACAATTCAAAAAAACAAAAATATAAAGACTCAGGAAAAACCATTGGATCTATCTTCTATATTCATTTTCTAGATTTGTCTTCTTCTAAATGATTATTTAATTACAAAATTTTTATAATTTAAAATTAAATGATAATTCCTAGACGGTGATGATAGACTGCCATCTAATTACATGAAAAACCTATATACATATTCTAACCTCTAAGGAACAATAATCGACTTAAATTAATTAATTAATTAATATTTAAATAATAATTTAATCAACCATAATTAATTAATAGACATTCACCATATAATTCCATGACAACATTTAAATATATAGAAACCCTAAAGTGCCAACTATCTAAAAAATTAAATTCAAACATAGGAGAGATGAAGATCATATAATTTTTATATATATAGCTTGATCACAAACTTATAAATTTACTTAAAAACCATAACTCTAATACCAATTGTAGGAAAAAAAGTATGTAGCAAAATTTTAAAATTTTTAAATCAGGGCATTTTCTAAAACACAAGTTTGACATGCTATATATATAAATTAATCTAATCTTACTAACCTTTGTATGTAGAAGAGCTCTTACGATCAATGTAGAGAAGAATGTTTCAAAAGAGCCTCAACCACTTGGTTTTCTTTGTTATTCTCTATTCACGATAGTAGTATGTGTGGGCACACATCGTATAGCTCTTCCCTAGTAACTCTCCTTCCAACTAATTGAGAAGACCCAGAACTAAAGTTCATGATTATGAACAATAGTTCTCATGGAGTTTTAGAGTTTCTCATAGTAGAGTACTCACTCTAAACTTCTCAACTAATTTAAGTAACTGAGAAAACTCACTCTCTATTTATAGAGGTCAGACCTAGGGTTGGTCATTATTAGATAGGGCCTCAAAAATTTGAATCTAGATCAACTTCTAATAAATTCACGTCAAAAACATGTAATTAGATTTTCGCTCGATCGGCAGGCCGAATTGACAGATCGACCTGTCGAACTAGCAGATTGACCTGTCGAACTTACTCTATCGGCAAGCCGAACTAACTGATTGGCCTGCCAAACTTGCGATAATATAATCCCTGAGAATCTTTTATTTCCCACCTAATATTTTATGGATAGAGCCTCAATTTTAATTCAAATAATCCAATACATAAGTTATCTAATCAAAACAGTCATATCTAGATAATCTCATAAAAAATAAAATATTCCTAATAATTCAACAAGTTTATGTCAAATTAATTTACAAAATTAATTCAACTGATAAAGAGACATGAATTATATGATCTTGTTGAATTTCAATCAATCTAATAATTTAACATAAGTGACTAATTTATTAGAAAAGCACGCTGTATCATTACAGGATTTACTATAAGCTAGCAAAGGGAATCTAATGGACCTATATAGTTCAAGCTCCAATAATTATAAAATATAATATCCTATATGCATATTTTATAATTATCAACTCTAATGCTACTCTACTAAAAGCTCTCTCGAATTATATAAAATTACGAAGCTCCAAATAAGCTAAGTATCCATAACATACTATAATGTGTCGTATCCCCGTAGGATATTTATAATCGGCTTAAGGATAAATTCCATCTTACCTTCTCGATTATTTTTATCTTACCTTCTATTATCTCACCATTGGAAAACTTACTATCCAAAGACAGTAGAACATTCTGTTACACCTATGCATCCAAATGGTTGAGCAATTCAGTCTTTTAATTATAGGATAATGCATATAAGAGAATATCATTGACTCTACCAATGGAGCTATCAATTCCATATCTATGAATAACAGGCCTACGCTATCAAAACTCATGTCTCCAACATACCGGTATGCACACCATTACAAAGTTAGGATGCGCCCTTTGGAACATCAAAAGACATAAATTAAGATAACGGGCCCATTAGTCATTTCAGGATTAAAATACAACACATATGATTGTCTAAAGTGAATTGATTTGCACAGTTGAATTATTAATCTAAATCAATTCAACTTTATATCTCAATCTAATAAATCGTCACCTATAACAAAGTATCAATGTTTCTACTAGCGAAGTCCAACTCTAATGGCCAAGACAAGCTATCTCCCATTAGGGATGTAGACAACATAACAATCTTAGTATAAATAAAGTGCCTAACTTTATTTCCTCGATTGCGGATCTTATGATTTAGACTATCACCTTTAGAATCATGTCTTCTGCATAATTTGTCCATCATATGCTTGATTCTTAAAGGTTTAGACCGATAGTCTCAGGCTTTTATTTGCTTAACATACATTAAACAAATATGAACGTAAAAAGGATAATATTTGGTGTATAAACAATAAATAAATTCTTTATTGATAAAATGTCTTCAAAAACATATTATAACATTCTACTCCTTAGGACATACATGTCTAATATGTCAAATGTAGCACCAACAAGGTTTGGCTTCAAAGGATTTGCTTGGTGGGCTTGAAGGAACGATGATAATGTTTGCGGTGGAGATACTGACCACATTAGATCCTCATAAGTGTGATATTCAATTACCGATGTGGACATAATTGGATGAGGCTTATAGACTTTTTCTTGCAATTCTTCAGACAATTGTTATCAAATATCTTTAACTGCTTCTCATATTAGGTCGATGCCTCAAAGTGGCAATATTGCTTGAATCCAACTGGAACAACTATAGTAAGAGTAGATGTTACCAAATCTTCAATGTATTTTCCTATTGTCTTTATCCTTTTCAACGTCTCAAACAACTCTTCCACTATTACATTTGACCTTATCAATTTCTCACTAACCTCTTCATGTATTGACAAGTATCCTCCATAAACTGCACAAATGCGACTTGAAGTTCCAAAGATACACCTGTCAAATGATAGCTCCAACTTGTTGCAATTGTTCCAATAACTGATAGGCTTCGTCGGCGGATAAGTGGACAAAAAATTAAATAGCAATTCTTGGCAATGATGCAAAAAACTTGTTACAAATCTACAAGTATACGAGTCATACAAGTAATAAAGTATACACAAGTATAGATGTCGATCTCATTGGCTTTAAGATTATTTGAATTACCAAAATTAAAATAAAAATAAAACTAAAACCAAAACAAAGGGGAATAAATATTAGAAACTAAATTGAAAATAAAAATAATAGAACCAAAAATTAGATATGAAAACAATTAATTACAAATACTAGAGTATTGATTTCACCATAATCAATTCGTATTAATTTTATTGTTTAGTAAATCTCATGATTAATTAGTCGAGAACATCCTAATTAACCCAATTACCTCTGTCAAATGTTAAGTTGGATTAGTATACTCAAAACCTGATTCCAATATCTCTATCTAGTATCAAGTAATTAAACATTCATTAAGCTCTAATTTTGTTAATGACTACGAAATACTATAAATCTATCAATCTTTTAGTCATCTAAGATGTTTTTCCTATGATCTGTATATGGAATTTCCATCTCTCGAGTATCAAACCCCATATACTAAAATCATCTAGTCATTTGGAAAATAAACTAGAAGCATTAAGTATGAGAAAACACAAATAAACCATAACAAACCACTAACAATAAATTAACACGTCATAAAAAGGCAAAATCAAAGCTTTAGAAAAGTAATTACTTTATAACTTGAATCAAACAAACCAACATCGAGGGTTAAATATGTACAAATCATAAAAATACAAAGAAGAGAATAAGAATGAAAAAATCCATTTTGGATTGTCATAAGCTCCAAGCTTTTTCACATCTTCTCCTCCCATGCTTCTTGATCTCTAAATGTTTTCTCCCACAAAGATTTATTGAGAAGAAAACTTAAACCTAAAATCTAGATTTAAAATTCTAAACTAGAATAAAATAAAGAAATATTTTTTTCTTTTCTTTTTTGTCATGTTCTTCTTTAGAGTGAGCTTTGAATAGTTATGCATCCTCCTTTACAATTTGGGTCTTTTGGGTTTTAAGTGGTTAGACATTAATCAGTTTGCATTTAGGACTGTAGGATCACATTTAAGGTTGAGATTGGCCAACAAAAAAGTGGAATCAACGAAATAGTCCATTGGAGACCCCTTGGGATGCGCGGTCATGCTTCTAAGTGGCGTAGCCACACAAGGGCTTATATGAGGACCTGTGGCCTAGGCGCCTTAGTTGCACGGCCGTGTAAGGCATTCTGCCTTGGAATGTGTGTGGTCATGCGGCCGCGCCATATATTCTATCGTGATGCTCCAAAATATTTCAAAACTCCTTTTTTAAGCCAATTTTCTTACTAATTCCATTTTTTTTTTTTATTTTCTTACAAAAAAACACCAAACTAATCAAAATAACACAATAGCTTGAGGATTTTTGCAATATTTAAGCTCAATAAATGTTTAATTTGTGGGTAAAATACTCATTTATCAACGATATTGCACATTACGACATGCCCACTCTTTACAAAGTCCTTTATTGCAAGATACTTTCAATGTATGTGTTTATTATTCTTGTGAAATCTTAGTTCCTTGGTATTAGTTATCGTTGTAATGTTATCATAGAACAACATTATTGGCTTATCTATGCTAGGAACTACCTCAAGGTCTCTAAAGAACTTACAGAGCCACATAGCTTCTTTTAAAGCTTCACTAGCAGTCATATACTCGGCTTCCATCATTGAATCAGAAGTGCAATCTTGCTTAACACTTATCCAAACAATGGCGCCTCCACTTGGATTAAACACTAACCTCAAATTCCATCTCCTCGAATCCAAGCAGGATTGAAAATCAAAATCAAGAGGTGTTAGATCCTCATCAGAATACACTAGCATGTAACCTCTAGTCCTTTTTAGTACTTAAAACTATGCTTGACTGTAAACCCATAATTTGGTCCTAGATCCGACTAGAATTGACTTACTATCCTGACCACATAGCATATGTAAGGTTGCATGCAAAACATAGCATACATGAGAGTACATACTATCAAAGCATATGGCACTTTCTTTATGTATTTTCTTTCCTTATAGTGTTTAGACCATCTCTCTTAGAAAGAATAATTTTAGACCTAGATGGTTGCCTACCTTTCTTAGAATTTTGCATTGCAAACTTCTCGAGAACTCTAACTATGTATAAAGCTTGAGATAAAGCGATCGTTTTTTTCTTAATATCTCGAAAGATTTGGATACCCTGAACATAATTAGCCTCACTTAAGTTTTTCATGTCAAACTGTTTAGTCAACCAAACTTTGACCAATACAACACCCCAACATCATTGTCAATAAATAGAATATCATATATATAGAGCAGTAAAAAAACACCCTTTCATCCTTAATTGTTTGTAAACACATAGTTTGCTCACATTTTGTTCGAATCCATAAGTTATGATCACTTAGTTAAATCTTATGTTCTAAGAACATTGAACTTGGTTAAGTCCATAAATAGACTTTAGCCACTTAGTTTTGAACCCGTCTAGCTGTACCATATAAATGGTCTTACCAAGATGGTCATTCAAGAATGTAGTTTTAACATCCATTTGCTATATCTCGTAATTGAGAGTGGCAACAATGGACAAGAGAATACAAATGGAATTAAAGCATGGCTATAAATGAAAAGGTTTCTTCGTGATCAATTCTGCTGTGATATTTCTATTACGCAAATGCACTAAATCGTTTCAAGTAATAAAGTGCATCAACAATGTAGATATCGTTTCCACATGGATTATATCAATATTTATTAAGTATTGAAATTATCTTAACTCTAAAATTATTTGAATAATAGAAAAATATGAATTTAAAAATAAATTAAAAGAAAATGAAAATAAAATTTAAAAAGAGAACTTAAATAAAATAAAAAATTAAACAAATCCTAAAGACGTTGGAAGTTATGATTTCACTAAAATTAATCTGATCCTATCTGATTACACTTATTATTGTGATTGCCTCATACTATGTTGACGTTGAATTCCTTATCCTATTCAATGCTCTCGCTTGAGTTAAACTGAAAATATGTAAGTATGAAAACACACTATATCTCTATGTGAATTAATTACGCCTAAGTTCATTATATTCTTTGAATATTCTTACTATGACTACACAAACCATGTAAATATATCTCTAGCTTACATGCAATCTATGATATTCTACATATGATTTTAAATCACAAATCTTCTCTCAGTTTCATTATTATTTATTAATTAGAAGCATTACGGTTAGTGTAAATACTCAACATAATTATGAGATTCAAATAATATTATTTAACTAGATAAAATGTTCATAAATTTTAGCTAACTCTCAAAATATTACAAATATAAAGCACTTAAAAAATAAAAGAAAATATTTTTTCTTTTTCTCTTTCTCTTTTTTTTCTTTTTTTTTTATTGGAGCATTGAATGCTCCACGGAAGAAGAAAGAAGCAAAGCTCCTTTAGAGCTATATAACTCTTTGTTGGGGGATACTTTGAACCTCAAGAATGCACAGGTTTATATAGTCTTGAAAAGGCTAAAGTTTTGAATAAAAAAATTCAACTAATGGAAGCACACAGATGCATTTCTAATTGTTATTTATGTAAACAAGCACCAAAAACCGTCCATAAATGAAGGAAAGAAGTTGAACTGGTTTGGTCTTCAATGTGCTGAATATGTGTCAATTTTTCATGGCTGTTATTCGGCACGCCTTCATTGGAAGGAGGCTTGCTATAAATGCAAAGCTGGGTCCCACGAGAACAGAGTCTCACTCTGCTAGAGGACGCACGTGCACGCAGGCACAACGCGATTGGCTGCAAAATAATAATAATAAGATTGATAGGATCAGTGGGCCGCCCTAGCCGACTGTCTGTGACAGTATACAATCGGCCACTCTCCCTTCTCCAACATGTGAAGGTACCCTCCGCATCAGCCATCTATTTGCTTCATCTGACGGCTATGATTCATCCTGCAATTATTTTTTATTTTTAATTATTTTCTTTTTTTTTTATCAAACCAAACCACTTCAATTTTCCTACTACTAGTTTATTTGACAAAGTTAGTTTTAACTAATTTTTTAGTTACAAACAGAGTAAAGCTTTCTTATATAATAGTAAAAAAAAGTTGTTATAATGTAAAATTTTCACATACTACAATGTTTATAGTTTTAATTAATGGTTCAAACCATCATGCTAAACACCCTATAGGTGACTTATGTGTGAGTCATGTGGGCTTAATTCTGTCTATGTGAATAAAAAATTAAAAATTTAAGAGACAAAATGAAGAGCTTTGAACGTTTTAAAGCAAAATAGTGATTTTTTAAAATTTATGCGACAAAGTGAGAAGTTTTAAAAGTTTAATAGGTAAAGTAGTGATTTTTAAAGTTTATTAAGCAAAATGAGGGAGACCCTAAAGTTTAGGGACCCTTAGTGTTTAATAACCCAAAATCTCAAGAAGAAAGTCATTTTTTCACATAAAAATACAGTAAAATAACTCTATTTTATAGAGTTATCACACCCAAATCTAAGAATTTGCTTGTCCATGAACAAAAAAAAAAAAAAAAAAAAAAACAAACTAAAAATAAAAAGCACACAAGAATTGAGTTGATGTTCTTGAAAACATGCCTTAAAATTTTCATAGATTAATATAGCTCAAGAAAAACTTTAAACATTGTGAATGTGTAAAATTTTAACTCAAATGTTAACACTATCCTACTTAAGAACCTCAGAGCGTATGTGTGATTAATTATTTACACCTAATGATTGATCCGAGATTAGCTTATGCAAATCAGTCATTTTAAAATAGAGTTAGAACTCTATAGCCTTGTCTTTCATATCTCTCTCCACTAAGTAGACTGACATAGTACTTAAGTCATTAACACTTTATACAGTGTGTAATGTATGGCTGGGGTAATGGATAGGATGTTTAGATATCTGTTTGGCTCAAATCACCTATAAACACATACATTTAATCTAAAACCTTTACAAAGCATGATTTAACATCCCAATTACAAAATTCCCCCAAACTTAAATTCGATTCTCTTCTATCATCCACTTTTATTCATCTTTGTTTACATGTACTTTTTTTTTTTGCATTTTTTTCATTTCATTTTATTTGCATTTTTTATAGTACATGTTGCAACGATCATAACAATGCAAAACAATATATCACAATACTACTTTTCCTCTCATATATAGATATTCAAAATATATTATAAAATGATCAACTTAACTTATGGTGAAGGGTTAAAAAAGAAAGAAAATAAATAACGACCAAGTTAAAAATTATAGGTGATGAAGAAAAGGATAAATATAAGGCTCAACAAATTGAATAGAGATATAACGTATATCAAGATAGGCACAAAAAAAGCTCAAATGGTCCAAAGATACTTATATCCTAAATGTTATACAGCCTAGGATTTTGCCTCAAGAGATAATCAGACAAGTTCTAGAGTTTATGAAATCAAAAGAGTTACTGAATTGCATAAACATTCCCTAAGTATGCAAACAACTAGACTATGATTATAGTGTTACTAAATCGCATAAACGTACTCTAAGTGTCAAAGGATTCTAAGTAAAACAGACTAGCAATGGGTCAAAACCCAAACAGACCTAATGATTATCATTTTTTTTAGAAACTATACACATTTCAAAACAAGTTCTATCATCAGCCTTAGACATCAACTTAAAACACAATTTAAAAACAAAACACACAAATTTTTTTTTTGAAGAAAAGTAAACTGAGAAACAAAAAATTTTTGAAATTTTGTGCCATTCTCCCAAACTTGATGTGAACATTATCCTCAATGTTTAAAAGATAAAGAAAAAGATAAAAGAATAGAGGACGTACCTAATCAATGGAGGCTCTAACATTTTCATTTTTTTCATTTTTTCCTATTTTTATGTTTTTTTTTTAATATTTTTTTACCTATCAGATATAAATGCAACCCACAATAGAATATAATATATTACAAACTTGACAAATACACGTTTCGAAAGTACTAATTACTTCGTAATATCAGCTATCCTAATCATGCATACATGCAAACACATAATAAAAGCACATGGAGAACAGAAGCACTCAATAAAATAAAGAAATCGGACCTAAACGGGATGCATTGTGAGAGTACTAGTTATTCTGTAATAGCAGCCATCCTAACACTGGGAACATGAATCTGAAGATTTTAACAACAGCATGCCATAAAACGCATAACATACACATTTTTTACTTTCTTATACATTTTAATTTTTTAAAAATATAAACAACTAACATAACAAGGAAAAGACAGAGTAAAGAAACGATATCACCTGGAGAAGAGTTGTTATTCTGACAACAAAAGAAACTAACATGGATGTGAATATGTCGTGGGTAAAACCAAAAAATTACAAATGGAGGTTCAAATCTAACTTCCACTTCCTATTGCCTTTTTCCTAGTCTAACCTCGAAGTTGCAATGTCAGCTTTTAGATGCACAACTTGCACCTTGTCCAATGATTCCTGAGCTGTTGGAGTGGTGACAAAGATTTATCTTATAACCTATAAATGAAGTTCTCTTCCATAGTGTGATCTAAAACTTTAACAAACTATTATAGAAACTGCTGCCCTAAAGGTTTAGAATGGAGGCTCAATAGGTTTGCACTAGCAACTATAAACATTTCCTAAAGATTGCCTAGACCACCAAGCAAAGCTATAAAATATCAGCCATTTTTGTCATGGCTTCTATGTGCTCACATATGCGCAAAACCCTTTTTTCTTCACCTATGGCCTTTCCACAAAGATTCCCCATAGTCAAAACATTAGGGATAATCTTTAGGACTTGTGCACAACTAGACTGAGCTGTTGTTGCCACACTCCCCATCAACCCCAAGCTACTTCCTCCATACACTAAGTTAATCTTCTTACATGCTAAGATATGTCCTATTTTCTATGACCTCTAAGTATACTCTATCTTCACAAGGACTGGAACTATAGGAGATAGATGATTTTGATTTTCCTAGATGAATGGGATGAAGACATGTTTGCTTCTATGACTGGTCGACTCTCTCTCTCTCTCTCTTTTTACTTTGACTATTTGAGTTTTTTTTTTAGTTTATGTCCGTTTTGTTAGTTTTAAGTCTTGAATGAGATCTTAAAAAAGTTGGGAATGCATAAGAACTAAGAAGTTAAGTTAGATACATGATAGAAAGTTACTCAACGTCTAAATAAAATATTTACAGGTGGGAAAAGTAAGATTTTGTCAAAAAAGAAAATATGACAAGATGTAAGAAAGTATGACAAGATGTGAATAACTTTTAAAAAATAAAGAGATACTCAAAACTACTTTTGAAAAAATAAGTCAAGGACTATACAACTTTTGACATTTTGAAAACCAAAAAGACAAAAGATTGACAAACAACACTGTGGACTTTTTGACCAAATAAAACGAATTTAGAAAAATATGACCAAAGACAAAAGAAGCAGCTGACATATTGTAGAACCTTTAGAAAAACATGATACTAAATCTTAAAAAAAAACACACATGGTCTTTTGCAGCAAATTCCTGAGGCGTTGTCTCTTTTTATGGAATTTGGGCCAAAGTTTAGCAATTGCACCATAGACATATCTATTGGGATGTTTTTTTAGAGAAGTTTAGAGATCATCCAAGTTTTCTTTTGAAAGGCCAACCTTATAGAATTAGATCTTATCTTCTCTGTTAGCTGACACAAATCCAAGAGAGGGACACTTACCTTCACAAGTTTGTGAAGCACACTTATTGCATCTCAATTCAATGGAATAGGCTTTTTTTCTCATCACACTACGACTCTTACCCATATCTAGAAGGTCAGTGTTCTGCTCAAGTCACTTGGATGTATTTTACCCTCGATTAGCATCCTAACATCATTGGGAAAACGAAATCGCAAGAGAATCCAAAGTCTGGAGGCTCTAGACTTGTATTTCTTCCTGAGAGTCTTTAGAAAAAGAGATAGAAAATATTTTCTCAGCTGCTATTATTTTGGATCCATGGAAATACAAAGAAAAAGAAAGAAAGAAAGAAAGAAAAAAAAAAAAGAAGAAGAAAAGAAAGAAAGAAAAAAGTAAAAGATCTAAAGGTGATTTTATGAGATTTGAAAGTGGTTTTGAAGATTGATGAGTGACCTCAGTGATGGTTAAGGAAATCGTAGAAGATCTAGAAGGAGTTTTGGAAAAATTTTAAAGAGAGAAAAAAATATAGGGAGAAGGTAAAGAGTTTGCAAAACTAGAGTAAGAAAGAGAAACTTAGAGAGAGAAATAACTCAAGGAAATGAGTCTTGATGTACAGTGAATGGATTTATAGAGATAAAATGGCTACTGTGCAAGATACGTGTACAGGACACATGTCAAAGGTTATTTTTTTTTTATTTTTTATACTTACATGATCTGACTAGATAAATTGGACTAGACCTATCTATTGTGAATTGGACTTTGTTGGACTTAGAAATGGCCTAAGATGGATTGAACTGGGCCTAGGGAATTGACATGGATTGGGTCCAAATGGTCTTGTTTTTGATGGACTATTCATTTTCTGTGTAGGCCCAAATGGTGGCCCATTTTTTATTTTTGGCCCAATTAAATCCTTTGAATAGTTTATATATTATCTATGTAATATAAACAACAATATAAAACATAGGACACACTAGAAAAAACACACTCAAAACCTCCATGAGGGTTTGGGAAAATACAAAATGTTTACAACCCCTGACTTTTTTATCTTTATTTTTTGAATTTTTTTAAATAAAAAAAATCACGTACAAAAATAATTTGAAAGAAAATTATTTATATCTAAGAAAAATACAAAATGATTTCAATAACACACTAAAATACTTTGAAAAATTTAGATTGCCTCCTAAAGAGCGTTTGGATTATTGTCCTCAACCTAACTATAGAAGAAGTACCCAAAAAGCAGCTTCTGCTCATAGTAAGTATCATAAGACATCTCATATGGGTCTCGATTATGAATGCCCTCAAGTTTGGCAAGATTTGGAATTAAATGACCTGTTGCATTAACAGTATATGGCTTTAAATTGTGGGCTTGATGATCATAAAAAATCAATGCTATCGAAGGTGGAGGAGGTGTTGGCCGTAATGGATCTTCATAGATGTGATCTTAGATTATCTGCATGGACAACAAATATGGGCCATCATCAACTTCTTTTGATAACAAGTCCAAATGCTTCTCTCTTGGTCTTGACACTTCAAAATGGTATTCTTCAGTGTTCATGTTGGAAGTATATTCCACCAACTCTTTGTTTTGTTTTGCTATAGTCTCCATACACTGATTGGTTACCATTGATTCCTCAGCTTGATTTTTGGAAATTGATTCCTAAAAAGCTCCATTTGTTTATCAAGATACCGCCTAGATTCAAATTGAATTTTTTCTATGTTGGTCATTTAGTTTACAGTATTCACCAACTATTTCATTACTTCCTCTAGTCTCAACTTTTTCATTTATTGATGCTCGATGGATTGGTGCATAACATTAGGGTGATGGATATATAAAGGGTTTGGTGACTCCATCCTTGCAATGATGGATCCCAATACCAGAGGCAGTCAAAATCAACCATATCATTCAGCAAAAAGCATGCATTTTCATGGCTTCTATTAAGCACGTGACCATCGGTGGCAAACACTCCATAATCTACCCAATTTCTTGTTACAACATCCAATCTATTGTAAAAAAAATGTAAGTTAGAGACTCATTTGAAAAATTATGGTTAGAAAATGATTCAACCAACTCATTGAATCTCCTTTACGCAGCATAACATGGCTCTGAACAATGTTGGGCAAAATTTTTGAGGATTTGACTATGATACATTTTCTTTCTTCGTGAGATTTAAAAGAGAACTGAACAAAAAAAAATATTCAAAATAATCCTAAAGCTAATTTGTATCAATATTAACAAAAATTAAACAAACAATCCCCATAATTTTGAATTCGCAAGTGCACATATTTGTTTCAAGTAGTAAAGTGCACCAAAAGTGCAGATATCGTTCCCACTAGAATTGTATTAATTTTTATTAAGTACTAAAATTATCTTAAATCTAGAATTATTTGAATAATAAAATAATGTGAATTTAATGAAAATAAAATTTAAAAAGAGAATTTAAACAAAATAGAAAATAAACAAATCCTAAAAACATTGGAAGTTATGATTTCACTAAAATTAACCCGATCTTATCTATTTAAACATATTATTGTGATGGCCTCATATTATGTTGAAGTCGAATTGCCTCTCCTATTCAATGCTCTCTAGTATTATACCAAAAATATCTAAGCGTAAAAATGTCCTATATCTCTATATGAATTAATTATGCCTAAGTACATTATCTTCTATAGATATTCTTATTTTGACCACATAAACCATGTAAGTATATCTCTATCTTATATGCAATTTATGATATTCTATACATGATCCTATATCACAAATCTCCTCTCGGTTTTATTATAATTAATTTTGTCATCTAACTAATGATCAGTTACTTAGAAGCATTAAGCCTAGTGTAAATACTCAACATAATTATGAGATTCACAATATTATTATTTAACTAGATAAAATGTTCATAAATTCTAACTACATCACAATGTCAACAAAAATAAAAACTGACATAATAATAAAACACGCCATACAAGAAGTTGAGGAGGAAATACATTGACCAATTTTTTGCCAATCCAGCTTGGAATTTTTCTAGCTTTAAATAACAGGTTGTGGAGGATTTAAAAGTTGATGTCACCAAATGGCCTATTTATAGTGCAAGGAAGTATGCCATAAAATTGATTGAACGTTCAATAAAAGATCAACATACGTCACCATGGGACTAATGTGAGAAGTTGGTCACTTCAAACCCCGAATCCACTGTGAAGATGATGTGCAAGGATGCTGAAAATGGGGAGATGAAAATTGTGAGGATCTACGTGTGCGTGGCTGCTTGTAAGAAAATTTTTTTGAAAAGTTGTAGACCTTCATTGGTCTAGATGGGTGTTTCATCAAGGGTCACCATGAAGGGCAGGTATTAGCAGCTATTGCCATAGATCCAAACAACGCCATTTATCCGATTAGCCTATTCAGTTATGGAGTCCGAATGACTTGAGCATAGTGCACAATGATCAAATCACTTGGATGTCAGGCCAACAAAAAGGTATGGTAGAAGCAGTGAAGACAGTTTTTGTTCATGTGGAGTTTTTGTGTTAGGCATTTATACAACAATTTCAAGGCTAAATACAGAGGTCAAATACTCAAGTCTTTCCTTGAGAAAGCTTCTCGTTCCACCACAGTTCAAAGGTTAATGTTTCACATTAATTAATTGTTATCAACTATTGCAAGTGTCTTTTTAGACTAAAATAAATTTAAGAATATTTTTTTTGTTTTTTTTTTCCTTTAACCTGCTCGGTGTAATTTATTCATTTGCAATCTTGATCAAATATGGTAACAAAGATTTTAATCCATAGTTTTCTTTTGTTTTTTTCTTTAACCTAATTGGTATGATTAAAGTTGTCAACTTGTGTTGGGCTAATCGGGTTGGTCTGGCCCGGGCCTTAGGGTTGGTCCAATTAGATAATATTTTTTTAAAATTTCTTTATAAAAATTTGAGCGGCCTGGCCTAACCCTAGGTCCATGCAAGCTTTGGTTGGGTTGGGCCTTTATTTTCATTAATTGGGCTTACTTGATTTTTGTATTTGGCCCTATGGGCCAAGTCAGATAGCACGAATTGACACCTCTAGATATGATTTATTTATTTGAATCTTGATCAAATGTAGTTGGAAAAGATTTTCTAATTCTAGGCTTGGTCTACCTTGTCCTCAATGGTTGTAGATTAGATTTGAAACTGAGGTGTTCAAATTTAAGGATACAAACAATGATGCTTGGGAATACTTGGACAAAATTGAGCGCAAGTTATGGAGTCGAGCCTGCTTTAGTGAAGTACCAAAGTGTGATGTTTGGCTCAATAATATGTGTGAATCATTCAACAACACAATTAAGGAGGCTCGTGACGGGCCAAATATCATACTGCTCAAGCTTGTGAGAAAGTACATCATGAAGCAGATTATGTCAAAGACTGAGTTAGTTAGAACAAGGAAGTATATTGTTGGACCAAAGATTTGGAAGCGTTTAGAGAATGACAAGCTGTAGGCCACAGAGTGCATAGTTGATTACTATGGTGACATGAAATTTCAGGTATGTATATCTTCACTAAATTTGTAGGCTTGCAGATTAAGTATGGTGTAATTTAACTTTAAGAGTACGTTTGTTGTATGTAATTTGCAGGCTTGATATAGAGATTTCAGTCAATATGTGTTGATTTGAAAGCCGAGACATGTACTTGCAGGTGTTGGGGCCTTTGTGGCATACCATGTCCCCGTGCCATTGTTTGCATAAACAACCGAGGTCTCAACATTATGGAATTTGTCCATATGTCTCTCAAAGTCAACTTATGAAGAGCTTTACTCTCACAATATCAGTGCAATAAATGGTCCACAGCTTTGGACAAAGACAACAAGGGTGTTGTTTTGGCTCCTGATTTCAAGATGCAAAGAAGGCGACCAAAGAAGAATAGGCACAAGGGCCCTGAAGAACTACAAGAATCGGCCACCAACAACAATAAACTGAGGGCTGGAATGACAAATAGGTATACAAACTGTGGCAGTGAGGGCCATAACAAAAGATCTTGCACTAGACAACAACCAATGGTTGAGGAACCACTAAACACAACCAGCACAATGCCCCCAAACTGCATGCCAACTTCAACTGCAGCAGCACCAACTTCAACCACTACGCCAACATTCGTGCCAACCCCAACTGCAACACCATCAACATCAACACATCCCCAGTCCTAAGTACCCTACTAGAAGGGCCAAATATGAAATACCTACTTAATTTATAAGACTTGGGTTAATTATTTATGATACATTTTTTTGAGACTTCTATGCTTGTTATGTGCACATATAGGCTGCACAGGTTAGATGAGATAGTGCACATATATGTTGTACAATGTTTTTTTTTTTATTTGAGATTGTGACACAATTACTTTTGCACATATAGGTTGCGCAGTATATGTATAGATTGATGATGCACAGCTTTTTTGTTTTTTTGTTAGCTACACATATTATAGGTGCACAGCAATAGCACATATTATAGTCTTAGAATTCTCAAAAGCTCTTCCTTTTGAATATGCTATGAAATCGTATATCATATTCAATATACATGGAATTTGAACTTATTACATATTTATTTTTCATCGTTCAATATATTCTTAAACATATAATGCTATTAAATATTTCTTTCAATTTTGAATAACACAATAATATTTTGGATATTTCGTTAAACTAAATGATAAATATTTTCAACAAAAAAATTAAAAAGGCAAATTATAAACTAAACAAATAACCCAATAAATTAACAAAAACATATTTAAGAATGCAAAATAAATTCACCAAAATAACTTAATGTCATAATATTGAAATCATATTGTTTACATTATCAAACAGGTGACAAAATAGTTCTCAAAGTACAACTTCTCTTCAAACTATCCGACAAATAAAAAAAAATTTTAAGTACAACCGATCCCCAAAGTTATAAAAAATGTAACAAACTGGTCTCCAAAGTTAGCAAAAAGATGATACAATTGTCCCCCAAAACCAAGCAAAAATTCCCACATATAGAGAACAACACCATCCCTTTCTCTTCAAACATTCCCACCAACTAAAACAAAAAAAAAACAAAACAAAATAACAACCCTCACAATAACAATATTGTAGAAGCTAAATCTAGAAACTCTATATGTGGATTCTGATGTTGATATTGCAGAACTTGGGCTACCAATTCATTAACCCTCATCAACAATAGAGGTAAAATCACCATTGATCTTGCACACATTGGTGGGTTATGCCATTTAAAGAACACACACATGCCCATCTACATGGCTAATAACAAAGATTAGAAGTTGAAATTTCCAAAAAAAAAAAAAAAGGGAACAATTTCATGTAATGATCCACACAAAAAAAATTACCAACCTCAGTTTTCTCACACACATAGAACCTATGCCTTGGGTTTGCATGAGTCCAAGAAGTCACAAGCTTGCTTGGCATCAAACAAAAACACATCGATGGAGAGTTTTCTTATTAGATTAGGTGCAATAAGGATTAAATGACGTGATTGTTTTTAATACACTTCATCAATAAAGAGTTGAATATTTGTTTCATATATCAAATATGTCCTCTTTATGTTCATTTACGTTGGATGTATGATAAGTCAACAAAAAGTCTAAGATTATCAACTTTTAAGATTGTGCATGTAATGGACAGATTATGCAAGAGACATAAATCTTAAGATGATAGTCTAAATATAATAAGGTCATAATCGAAGAAATAAAGTTGGGCATTTTATTGATATTAAGATTGTTATGTTGTCTACGACTTTAATAAGAGATGGCTTGTCTTAGTCATTGGAGTAGAACCCAATGAGTAAAGACATTGATATATTGTCACTGGTAACATTATATTGGATTAGGACTAAAATTGAATTGATTTGGTTATTAATTCTATTTAAATAAATAAATTCACTTTAGACAATCATATGTGTTACATCTTAATCCTGAAATAAAGTAATAAATCCGTATTCTTGACTTATGTCTTTTGATTTACTAAAGGGTGACATTTAGTATGTTGGTGACATGAGTCTTGATTGGCATAGACTTATTATTCATAGAGAATGGAATCCATAACTCTTTTGTAGAAAATGATACTCTCTTATAAGTATTATCCTGAAATTGAAAATTGGCATACTCAACTATTTGGATACATATATGTAACCAAATGGTATACTATTCGTATTGGTTATGAATACTATGAATACTAAGTATTCCAATAGTGAGATAATGGAACATATAATAATTATAATTAGAAAGGTAAAATGGGACTTATTCTTAAGCCTATTATAAATATCTTATAAGGATGTTCCACTTTATAATATGTCATAGATGGTTAACTTATCAGAATTTCATAATTCATATTTAGTTCAAGAACACAACACTAATCATTTACTAGAATAGCTTTAGAGTTGATAATTATAAAATACACGTGTTGAGGATGCTATTTTATAATTATAGGAGTTTGATCTATAAATATATCCATTGGGTCCCATTTGCTAACTTACATATTTTCCTGTGATGATATGGTATGTTTTTCCTTTAGATTGGTAACTTAAGTTAGCTTTTAAATTAACCTAAATTTGATTGATTGGATTTGATGTTCATGTTAATTTATTAATTGAATTAGTTTATATAATAATTCATGTTAGTTTATTGGTTGAATTAATTTTATAAAATAATTCAAAACAAACACGTTGAATCATATATATTTTATTTTTATGGGATTATCTATGTATAAAGGATCAGTCGTGACCAGGTAGTCGACTACATACACAGGGGGGGTTGACAACCCTTCCCAAGTCACTAATCTGTGTGTCATGCTTTTTTATGACAAGATTTGATCTAAACTTAAATTTTGAAGCCTAATTTGATAAGAATTAGTCTACATCCAACCTTTATATAAAGTAAATGTTTTTCTATTGTTTCTTAGATCACTTGAGAAATTTAGAGAAGAACATTTTTTTGGGAAGACTCTGAAACATTATATAGCTATTGTTTAATATTTTGAACCTTAGCTCTGGGTTTTCTTAAGTGGTTGGAAGGTATTGTTGCCTGAGGAAAGGCTAAACGACATGCAACCACCTGTACTTCCATCATAGAAAAGAGAATAGTAAGGAAACCCAATTAGTTGAGGCTCTTCTTATTGAATTCTCCCCTAGCAGTCTTGAGTAATATAGTTCTATCAGATCTACTAAGAGTTACACAAATCTTTTGTTAATTTGTATACATAGAATGTTTTAATTGTTTTTGGAAAAAGGTTTTTATTAAAATTTTAAAAATCCACTAAGTACTCATTTTTCAGCAATTGGTATTAGAGCCAAGTTTTATGGAGTTTTTATAAATTTTGTGATCATGCTATGTACATAAATTATGTGATCTTAATCTCTCATATGTTTGAATTTAATTTTTTAAAGAGTTAGCACTTTAGGTTGTCTATATATTTATATGTTGTCATGATATTATATGGTGAATATTTATTAATTAATTATTGTTAACTGAATTTTTGCTTTAATTATTATTTTTTAATTAATTAATTTTTGTTGATTATAGTTCCTAAAAGGTTAGAATGTGCACCTAGATTTTTTATGTAATTGATGGCAGTCTATCATCATTGTCTAGGTTTGTTATTTCCTTTTTCTAAAAATTCTGTAAGTTGAAAACAACATAAGTTTTAGTTGTAAATTTTCTATTAAAATATTGAAGAAGGATCCAAAAAATGGAGATGATTGTGGATTTATTTAGTTTCTAGATTTATAAATTTTTCCTCAGTTTTTTTTAATTGTTATCTAATATAAAACTTAAAAAATAATTAAGAAAACTCTTCTCGGGTTTGGCTCTATGATAGGCTGGTCAACTGCACCCTAGATAGTCTGGTTAACTAGAGACAGTGTCACTGCCAGTCTGTTGGATAAAGCCAGTTGACCAACCCCTGCTATAGCCGATCGACTCCTTAGTGTCAGAGGGCGTGTTTTTGTTATTTTTTGGAAGTTTTTATTTTTAAACAGTTTGAGAAAGACTTGGAAATTTTTATAATAACTAGAAAATAAAATATTGAAGATAGACGCCACATGAAGAAGGATACAATAAGAAGATACAAGATGAAGAATCAATAAAATATTTCAATTAAATTTTGTAAACTTTATTTACTTTTCTCTAGGGTGGAACCATAAAATTACAATTATTTATTGTATTGCTTGCAGTTTTGCTTATTGTGTTGCTTGTTTGCTTTATAATACATTTTGCTATATATGTTGATAACATGTCATGTAAAATAGAGAGTGCCATTCATAAAAAATTATTCATGCATGTTAACATGAAAACTTATTTTCTAAAATATCAAGTAGGAGAAGATTTTCTAAGAAAGGACCTAAGGCCTTCATCATTTATCTATAGGAAACACATAATGGTTACGAGCCCTAGGAAGGGATACATTATGTACTGATTTGCATATCTGAAAGCATAATTTACTTTAGCATGTTTTATCATTGTTCACCCTTAGGTAATGATTATAAACAATAGATAAAGTAGTTGAAATAATTGTTAAATACTCAAGATTAATTTTATTGTTGATCTCCTATAGAAGCTTTGTTAATAAAATTAATAGCCAAAGGAAGTGATTATTATTATATGCTAGACCAAGACAAGCCTTAGATGATTTATACTAATCTGATGGGATCCGTGTTTCTAATTGAATTTGATAAGTCTCCCCTAAGCGACTTGTTAAATTTTGAGTTAGGAATTATTGTTATAAGGTTGTGATTTTTTTTTCAAGATTTTGACACATAAATTTATTTTATGTTTGCTTATTTATTTGTGTTATCTTACTAAATTGTTATTGCATGTTTGCTCATGTTTAATATATATATATATATATATATATCTTTATTGTAGATCAGAATATCTAAAAATGCATTATCTTTGCTACTTGACAAAAATACACTAAGTGGTGAGAATTATAATGATTGGAAACGAAACCTAAATATTGTCCCATTCTTTGAGAAGCTCAAATTCGTCCTAACTACACCTTGTCCTCCTATGCCTATTCGCGAATCCACTAATGAACGTATCCAAGAGTATGATCTCTAGAAGGATGCCGACGATCAAGCCTACCGCTACATTATGGCTAGTATAAATAACATGCTATAGGCTCAACATAAAGGTCATGAACTTGCTCGCTAGATCATGGATAACTTTGAGGACATGTTTGAAGGCCAAGCCTTAATGAAGCGTCAAGGGGCTCTTTTGAAGCTTGTCAACTGTAAACAAAAACCGGGAAAATTTGTAAAGAATCACATGATGTTGGTTATAGGTTACCTACCGAGATTTAAACCTATATAGCTGACATTCATAAATTACTATAGTTTTTGAGACTTTTTCTAAGGAGTACTCATCCCGCTTAGAGCTTGATACAACTTGAGCAATAGTCATGATGTTGCTATTGGAAAAATGGTGCGCAATGGAATTGTAAAAATTTTAAATCAAAGTATTTCCTAAAACACAAGTTTGACATGTTAAATACATAAATTAATGACAGATCTTGCTAATCTTTTTGTGAACTGGAAAGCAGCAGCAATCCACGAAGAGAAGAACATCCTAGAAAAGTCTCAACTAGCTGGTCTTCTTTGCTATTTTCTATCTACGATTGGAGTGTAGGTGGTTATACATCTTACAACTTTTCCTCCGGTGACTCTCTTTCCAACCACTTAAAAAGACCTATAACTAAGATTTTTGATATTTAACAATAGTTTCCATGGAGTTTTAGAGTTTCTCAAACTAGAATACTCACTCTATGCTTCTCAAATGATCTCAATAACTAAGAAGACTCACCCTCTATTTATAGTGGTCGAATTTGGAGTTAAACCTTATAAGATTAGGCCTCAAAATTCAAGTTTAGATCCACTTGAAAAATACGTAAAAAATATGTAAATACATATATAGATTATCGCATGATCGGCATATCGATTTGGGAGATCAACCTGTTAAACTTACTCCATCGACAAGCCAAAGTTTTCTATCTACCTGCCGAACCTACAATAATGTTGTTGATCCTTAAGAATATCTTATTTTCCACTCGAGAATCTTAGATAGAGCCTTTTAATTAAAATAACTTAAGAGAGAAATTATCTTATTAAAATAGTTATATCTAGATAATCCCATAGAAAATAAAATATTATCCAAATAATTAAACATGTTTATCTTGAATTAATTTGCAAAATTAATTCAACCAATAAACTAATATGAATTATTAAATCCAATCTTATTGAATTTCAACCAATCTAATAATTTAACATAAGTCACCAATATGTAGGAAAAACATACTGTATCATTACATGATTTATAATGAGCTAGCAAAGGGGACCTAATGTACATATATAGTTAAAGCTCCTATAATTATAAAATACAATATCTCAAATACAAAATTTATAATTATCAACTCTAATGCTATTCTATTAAAAGCTTAGAGATACACTCTCAAACTATATAAAATTACGAAGCTTTGATAAACTAACCATCCATAACATATCATAATATGTTATATCCCTATAGGATATTTATAATCGGCTTAAGGATAAATTTTATTTTACTTTCCTGATAATTTTTATCTTACGTTCCTTTATCACACAATTGGAATACTTACTATACATAGATAGTATACAATTTGGTTACACCTATGTATCCAAATAATTGAGCGCTCTAGTCTTCTAATTACAATCTAATGCATATAAGAGAATATCGTTAACTTTACAAAAAGAGCTATGGATTCCTTGTCTATGAATAACAAGTTTATGTGAATCAAGAGTCATGTCTCTAAGATACTAGTATGCGTTCCATTATTAAGTCAGGATGTCATCCTTTGGTATATCAAAAGACATAAGTCAAGAATAAGGGCTCATTAGTCATTTCAAGATTAAGATAGAACACATATGATTGTCTAAAGTGAATTGATTTGCACAAACAAAATTATTAACTAAATCAATTCAACTTTTATGTCTAGATCTAATACATCGTCACCTATGATAATGCACTAATGTTTCTACTCATGAAGTCGCACTCCGATGACCAAGACAAGCCATCTCCTGTTAAAGATATAGATAATATAACAATCTTAGCATGAATAACGCGCCCAACTTTATTCTCTTGATTATAAATCTTATGATTTAGACTATCACCTTTAATATTCATGTCTTTCGTATAATCTGTCCATCATATGCACGACTCTTAAAGGTTTAGATCGACAGTTTCAGACTTTTGTTTGCTTATCATATATTTAATAGACATGAACATAAAGATGACAATATTTGGTATATGAATAATAAATAAACTCTTTATTGATAAAATGTCTCCAAAAACATATTATAACATATTACTCCTTAGGGGCACTATGTCTAACAGTTACCTTAACTAAGGTGATGAAATAGTTATAGGAGTTCAAAAATCTAATCAGGGAAGCTCTAGTTGGCGACAAGGCGAACTTGGCAGTTGCATTTGGTTCCAACTCCAACTCTAGGAATGGAAAGAAGCAAAAGACCAAGAACAATAAGTCTTCTATTTCGTCAACCAAGGGCAAGAAGAAGAAGAAGAAGAAGAAGAAGAAAAAGAAAAAGAAGAAGAACAAGAAGAAGAAGAAGAACATGAACAAGAACAAGAAGAGGAATCTGAAGAAGCTCAAGTACTTTTTCTGTGGAAAAGTTAGGCACATGAAGAAGTATTGCAATGACTTTCTAGCTAAAGGAGGTAAGTGTGAACTTCTGGTTATTGAAACTTGTTTAGTTGAAGAATCAAGTAACACTTACGTCATAGATTCTAGAGCCACTAATCTTGTTTGTGTTTCTTTATAGGGATTTAAGCAAACGAGAAGCATATTGAATGAGCACTTCATGTTGCATATGAATTATGGGACCTTAGTGTTGGTTGAAGCAGTGAAAAACGCCTATCTTTATTTTGATAGTTATAGGAGTTTGGTTTTGAGATATTATTTTCATGTTCCCAAACTTAAAAGGAATTTAATTTTTTTTGCTTGTTTAATTAAGGCTTCTTATTCAATTTCTTTTAACAATAAAGTTGTGATTTATATAAAAAAAAAATCTTTTATCTATAGTAGATGGATACAAAATAATCTATATTTTATCAAATCTAAGATGAAATCACTATTGAACATTGAGATTAATGATAAGACTAAATGGCTTAAAACTTTTTATTCTAATAAGACTTATCTTTGGCATTTACGATTACGACACGTTAGCCTAAATAGGATTCAAAAGTTGGTAAGGATGGACATTTTAGCCATCTAGAGGTGAAATTTATATAGCAATATGAATCTTGTTTGGAACAAAAAATGAGCAAACGACCATTCAAGTCTAAGGGCAATTGAGCTAAAAGTGTTCGAGAACTTGTGCATAGTGGTGTTTGTGGTCTCATGAACGTCAAGTCACAAGAAGGGTATGAGTATTTTCTCATTTTCATTTATGACTACTCGAGATATGGGTATGTTAACTAATGCATCATAAGAGCAAAACTTTAACAAGTTCAAGGAGTTTCGAGCTGAAACGAAAAAGCAGTTAGGTAAATAAAGCACTTTGATTTGATCGAGGTGGAGAAAACCACTACGATGAGTTCTTAGGATACTTAGTAGAGAATAGAATTTTATTTCATTTGACTGTGCTAGGCACTCTGTAGCATAATGATATGGTTGAGAGAAGGAATAGGACCTTATTGGATATGATTAGGTTCTTGATAAGTTATTCAACGTTGCCACTATCTTTTTGGGGATATGTACTGTAAACTGCATTTTATCTTTTGAACAATATATCTTCAAATCAGTTCCTAAAGACCTCATGAGTTGTGGACGGATAAAAAGATATTCTTAAACCATATTCGCATATGGAAATGTCCTGCTTATGTCCAAGAAAAGGAAGCAAATAAGTTAGAAACACGTTTGAAAGTTTACGTGTTTGTAGGATATCCAAAAGAACAAAGGTGGTTATTTTTATAACCTAAAAGAAAATAAAGTGGCGGTTTCAAAAAATGCGACATTCCTTAAGAAAAGTTACATGAATGATTTTAAGCCTTGCAGTTGAGTGGTACTTGAGGAGAAGTGAATGATTCGATCGGTCTAGTAGTTTCAATCAACACCAATTCAATCAATATAGAAAAATGACAAAACAATAATCTGACTAGGGAGCTTCAGTGTTATGGGAGGATCATGCATGAACGTGAAAAGTATATATTCAATGGTGAAGCCTTGCAGTTGAGTGGTACTTGAGGAGAAGTGAATGATTCGATCGCTCTAGTAGTTTCAATCAACACCAATTCAATCAATATAGAAAAATGACAAAACAATAATCTGACTAGGGAGCTTCAGTGTTATGGGAGGATCATGCATGAACGTGAAAGGTATATATTCAATGGTGAAGCCTACTTGACTGAACCAATTGAGTATGATAGGGATCCTTTTCTTTTTTTACGTGTTTTATATTTTTCATATGTTAAGAGTTAGAGAGAGTTTTGTCATAAGGAGGGCCTGCAAACTTGAAAACTTGTATATATTTCGAGTCATTTCTAAACTCTTTATCTTTGTAACACATTAATATTGGAACTAAGCTTTATTGCTGAGAAGTCTAGTGTACAGTCGTGTTCATCATTCATGGTATTGACCCTATATGAAATTTTGTCGCTTTGAACTCTAGCATACACATGCTAAGCACAACCTTCACACACGGCCTGAATCCTTCTTTTGTCATTCTTCACTAACTTTACTTTATTGTGATTAACAATTGCATACTCTTTAATTGCTCTTTCCAATATATCTACAGTTGGAAAAACTTGGCCAAGAATAAAAGTCCGACTCGTCAACCTCTTCATTAAACTCAGCAGTTTGACGTTTTCTACGAGTACTGCCAACGGGACCATCCTCGTCTTCAGAGCTAGCACTATAGATACCTGAGCTCAAGTTATCACTCTACTCATGCTCCTCATTGTCAATATTGGTTGACTGATTCGAAACATCTCAATCTCTGATATGACCCACATCATGATGAGGCATGTATTGTTCCTCTCCATCGAACTGCTCAAATTCAAAATCATTAATCATAGCTTTCCCCCCTCCATATTACCAATAGCAGGATTAGGATTGTCTTTAAAAGAACAAACATTGTCATCAAAAGGCTTAGGTATAGGCTCATTCGCAGGCTCAGGTATAGGCTCGTTATCAAGCTCATGTACAGGTTCATGTATAGGCTCATTCTTAGGCTCGGGTATAGGCTATAGGCTCATTCTCAGTCTCAGTTATGGAAAAAGTATGGTCAACTAGGATGGGATCAACCTCAAAAGGCACATCAACATCCTTCTCGAATACAAACTCATCAATATTATGATCTAACATCGCTAAAGTTTGTACTGATTCAAACATATAAATATTACAAACTTTCACCGTTAATGTAATGAGTTATTAAATGAGTATACTATACATAATTTTCGTTAAATATATCAAGTTCTAATCATATTGACCGATAGTCATATATAAGATGATATTAATTTTGATTTATTAATAGACTATTATTTATGGAATTATGGCTTTTGATTTACTTGATACAAATTCAAGAATCTAATCTTATGCCTTGTATTTTGGAGGTATAGTGAAGTAAATAGCTAAGAATGTTAATATTACAATATGAAATCCATACCTTCTCTAACATAAAGGTAATAAATAATCCTCTTGAGTATTGATTTAGGTCTTCAATAATATGAGCACTTAATTTATTATTAACTTCATGAATTTAATACTCATTAAAGAATCAATGATAGTCAAGGACAAATAAGTAATAAAAGAGGTTAACAAATTTTACCTAACTCTAATTATGAATTATTTATAGAGCATTAATTTTATATGAAATGACTATATCAAAGGATGACTCTAAAGTATGATCAATTATATCTAAAATTTTAAAAGTGCAATTCTAAATTTTTATTGGAGTGACATTGGAATTAATAAAAGAGTAATATATTAATTAAACAATTTAATTAATATATTGGTTTTATTAGAGCTTAAAATTATAGGTTCATTGGTCCTTGCCATTCTTGTAAACACTATTTAAACAAGCTAATTGTTGGTTTCAATTAATTAATTTAGAATTATGGAATTCTAAATTAAATATCATTTAAAATAAATTAATTATGAATAAATTAATAATTATTAAATAATGTTATTATTTAAGAATAAAAATAGTGATTAATTTTGATTGACACACATGGGGTCCTCCGGCTGTGTGTGACGTGTTATTGCATAGGGAAGGGTTCCCTATGTAGTCTAAAGATTGTTCACCAAATTTTCACATTTTGAACATTCTAATTTTGGGTAAATGTCATTTAATTCAAAATTAGAAAATTAAATTTGGAAACAAATCAGTTTTTGGTAACAAGTGATATTCCTTCCCATATTGGTTGGTGATTGGCATCACAAACATAGAGAATCTCTCTATGTATGGCGTATATGCAATAAAAGAAACAAAAACTTGTCTATTTTATTTTAATTAAATATATGATATTTGAAATTAAAATAAAGGAATCTTAAAGAATTAATTAGGTCTCTCATTCATCCTCTATTCATTCTATGCACAATTGAGAGTCTTGGTTAGACTGTTAAAGTTCTACCACAGAGTCTAGCAGTAGGTGTTTAGAGAGAGAAAGAGAGAAGAAGAAGTGTTTTTCATCCTAAGACCTATTTTACTCATATGTCGAAATTAGCAAGAGAGAAAAGCAAGTAAGTGATCATTAAAAAACCCTAATTCCTTCTACACCCACATGTATGTTTGTTCAGAGCCAAGGACTAGGAAAGGAAGGCTTTGATTTTATACAAAGTATGATGATATCTAGTAGAAGAATTCTAAGCCTCTCACTTGAACCAATAAGCATTAATTGTATATGTATTTACTAAGCGTTAAATTAATATATTCTATAGCATGTTTTACATAAGTTTTAAGAAATTTTTTTTGTTATATACATTCTACACTTTTACTATGTTTCTGTATATTTTGTCAATTTTTTGTTATATACTTAAAGGAAATCAACTGGCTAAATCACTTGGAGATGACAAGTCAACTACAGCTGATCGACTAGAGACTAGTAGGGCCCATATGGAATGAATTAGGAAAAGGTCATACTTGGATCCTATGAATAGATAAAATCAGCCAAATCTACAAATAGAAACTAGAATCATGTCTATCTTGCAAAAGAAGCAGCCTTAAGCCAAAATAAAGAAACAAACAAATGGAAAAGTCAACTAAAAGCAAATATGGAAGTTACTCTTCCCTTGGTCAACTCAGAATCAAAAGTGTCTAACACCGTTTTTTGACAAAGTCCAGACAAATTGCCTTACTTGTTCGTTGTCATATATAAAAGCTTTTAATCAAAACCAAAGGAAACCATAAAAAGAAACAAAGGTATGTCATTCGTAGTTTCCTATCATAATCTTTTTTCTTTTCTTATGCTGATAGACAATTACCAAGTCAAAGAAAAGGAAAAGAAACAAAAAATTTCTTCAATCAACAAGAATCACAAGCACGTTTGTACCATTTGTCTTTTGTAATCTTCTTGTTGGGGGTAAAAAGAACATCTTAGCATCACCATACATGTGTTAGTTGATCTCCTAGAGAAAGTTGATTGGCCAACTAGAGATAGCGAGTTGACTAGAGTTGATAATTAACTGGAGACTAGCGCGGCCAATAAGGAATAAATAGGGAAAAGATCATCCTTGATTTGTATGAAGACCAAATTAACCAAATCTATAAATAAAGGAAAAAATCTTGACAATCTTGAAAAAGAAACAACCTCAAGCTACATAAGGAAATAAGCAAGTGGAAAGTCAATTGGAAGCAAATAAGAAAGTTACTATTTATTTGGTCAACTCAAAATCAAAAGTGCGTAACACCGTATTCGTGACAAATTGCAAACAAATTGCCTTACTTGTTCTTTGTTATATATAAGAGATTTTAACCAAACCGAAGGAGACCGTAGAAAAGCAACAAAGGTATGTCATTCATAATTTCCTATCTATGATTTCATCATAATCTTTTTTTCTCTTTCTTATACTAATAGAAAATTACCAAAACAAAGCAAAGGAAAAGAAAAAATTCAATCAAGAAGAATTACAAGCATTTTTGTACCCTTTGGCTTTTGTAATCTTCTTGTTAAATAGCACTTTAGTCATCACCATGCATGTGTTAGCTAATCACTTAGAAGAACTCCAATTGCTAGATCAATTGGAGATAGCAAGTTGACTAGGGCTTATAATCACGGCCCATATATGGAATAAATCAGATAAGATCATCCTTGGTTCCTATAAAAATCAAATCAACCATATATGCAAATAATCTTGAAGAAGAAGCAACCTTAAGTCACATAAGGAAATAAGTAAATGAGAAAGTCAAACTGAAAGCAAATATGGAAGTTATTCTTTCCTTGGTTAACTTAGAATCATCTCCAAAAATCAGGCAATTAAGAAGCCAAGACATTTCTGCTCCCTCATTCTCTCTATTTGCTCTCTCATTCTCTATCACTTTGATTACTGTACTATTTTATCATAAAGTGAAACCTCAATACCTTACCGTGGACGTAACCTTTGTTCTGGAGGTGAACCACTATAAACTCATATGTTTATTTATTTTTATCACACTTTACACTTTGTTCTCCTTGTAGGTCGACTCAAGCGCCCAATCAATTAACTTTCACTTGATCAACTTTGGGAATGATCATTGGCCCTCTAAATAAATCTTATTATAGAGTTCACTCTCTACACTTCTTATCTTAACTTTTATTATTATTATTTTTTTTGTCACTTATCTAATTGTAGAATTCACTCCCTACACTTCTTATCTCAACTCGCTTATCTAAAACCCTAGAAGTTGGCAAACCTCTAGTAAAACAAAACGTGCTATTTCTCTCCCTCGCTTTCCGTCTCTTTAGGCAATTTTCTCAAAACCATTATTGTGTTTTATGAATATATATCTGTTGAGTTTATCAATGATGTACCATGGTATATCATTCATTTACCTAGTAAATCATTCATTTGCGTAGTAAAAGAAATTAGAATAGTGATAAATCCAATCTATAATATTTGAAAAATAACAAAGTTTTGCAATCTCTTTGATACGTTGGTTAGTTATGACATAATGAGAGCCCCTCAATTGAGAAGATGAGTCATCTTGAGCATGTCGACAAAACTTGATTTTCGAAGATGACAGCGCCGTAGCTATCGGAATATAATTCTCATAAGTTCTTATGTTGTGCCCATGTTATTTCACCCGCCGAACTTTGCAGAAACGTTTTCCTCACGAAGAAAAGTTATCATTTGCTTCTTTGGTCTCCCAGGCCATGCCTATCTTTTAGAGGTAATAAATGTTTATTTTGCACATCCTCAGAAACAATTCAAAGCGATTTCTCTCCCAGGGGATAAACTATTGTGTAGAACGTGGATGCAAGGCTTGTGGGATTGACATTCTTATTCCATATTGGCAGCTAGGGCATGCGAATAAGAAAAGTCGTCATACTGCCATACTCTTTGTAATCAACTTTTCTTCTAGTATAAATCCAGCTATCAATTTTCAAATACACTGACCAGATTTACAAGCCATCCCAATACATTATCCACTAGCCCAATTGCTCGCCTCGAAACAGTGTTTTTTTCTTTTTTCAAATGCTTCAGGTTCTCCGTAGCTGAGGAAAGGAAAGAGCTTCCTCTTGCTCCTTCCCTTGCTCGGTAAATGCTCCCGGTAAAACCTTTTAGTTAAAGAGCAATGGAATTAAAGAATATATATATATATATATTGTTGTGTTGGTTACTTTTCACACGTGTGAATTATGGGACACATTATTAATAGATGCAGAGTGGAGTTGTTAAAACACAATTATGTAAACTAATTATTCTACAACTAAGGACCACTCAGCGCATGTATCGTCCATAGGACGTTAGAACAAGACTATACATACATACACGCATACATACATACATACATACATACAAATATAGGAAAGATACTATATTATCAAAGGCAAAGAATATTTCCACTAATAAATAAAGACCAACTTTAGAAAGAAAAGGTACAATTAAATAATATAATGGCTGCCTATTTTTCATCGAGATGCAAAAAAGTTATGGCTTCATTTGGAATTGTTTTCAATATGTTTTTAGAAATGTTTTTTCATAACTCTTAAAACAAAAATTTCAAAAACACTTTCAGTCTAATCTCCAAAATTCTCATTTTTTAAAACACAACCATAATCACACCTGATTTTCATTACTTGATACAGTAATTGAAACGCTACACCAAAGGAAAAAGTTTCATACTTGTATTAATGTTCCGTACTGATGCTTGGACATTTGGAAGAGGAACAAGTTAACAGTAATATATGTAAATTAAGGACTCTTAATACTGTAAACACCAATAAAGAAAAAAATTACAAGGAAAAGAAGAAGATAAGAGAACCAATAGTTACATCTTAAAGCATATCTAATTTAGACCAGAGACATACAAATATTTAGAATTGAAGAGGCTTGAAATCGAATGACAAAGTAGATTCTCTAAATTTTTCTTCAATGAGTTTTTTTCCGCGCTCAACCATTTCAGGTGTTAGACAATTCACCCAATCTCCAACCTCACCTTTTCTAAAGAAGGCACTATTTGAAACCCCAAGAGAGCGTCTACCATTCTTGTTTACCTCCAAACATCTCATTTTCTCAAGGCTACAGAAGTTGGAGATCTCTTCAACTACTCCTTGCTTTTCTTCTTCTTCTGAAAAAGGGAAGCCCAAAAAGGCTGCTAACTTCTTGATGCAAAATTTGGTATCCTTTTTAAGATCTTCGTATTTCAAAAACAATATATTATTCTTTGTAGGTGCCTCTATACTTGCCTTCCAATATCCTAAAACATGATCCCAGAATGGCCCAAAGGCATGGATTCCACGAAAGAACGTATCAAAATTTTCTTCCAAATGATTTGGCTCGACGTTTGCGCCATAAAGCTTGGGGATAAAATGCCAATACGACACAAACAGGTCAAATGGGTTTCTACAAATGTAGACAATTTTACAATTGGAACTCTTTATGGAAGGTGGCAATGACGAGTAAGGCATATGGGTACTAAAGAGTCTTGGTTTTATGCTTTGCAAGCTAGGTGATTGAAAGTACATCGTGTCACTAACATGTCCCAAGACGGGTACGAGCTCGTGTGGATTTGCAACGATCAAAGGACTATCTGCTAATGCAAAACGAGTCCGATTAACAATCGTAAATATAAGAGCTTTTAACCATGTAGTACCTGATTTCGGACAAGAAGCCAGTAGAACATCGCCATCTTGCGCCACAAAGTGTTTTTGGAAGGAGATAACGCCTTCCAATGCAACCTCTGGAACCCAAAATCCTTGATAAAAATGGTAATAGCGATCAAGCATGGGATCTTTAACCCTAGGAAGATTTACTATGGTTTCTACAAACTTATTGTCTATCACTTGTGATTCCTTTTTCTCACCAGCCATATCTGATATTTCCATTATAACTGGATCTATGAAAGTACTTGAAAGACCAAGGTTTTGAAAATTAAGTGCCAAAACAATTACAATGACTGCAGCTTCTTAAGCCAATATTTATGCACATAAGCATCAATTTCTCCTATTAGTATTTTTCACATTATCGTTTTCCCACCAACCCTCGTGATTCACGTGAAAGTTGGAAGATGAAGAATGGGTGATGAATCATTTGCATGATAGTCCAATAAAAAATAAATTAGGTAAAGTTACAACATCATGTCATAGAAAATTAATAGATGAAAGAATCTCTTCATATATCATAGCGGATAGACGTCATCCAAAATGACTAGCAAAGGGTCCACTTGAATATATTAGTAGTATTTACATAACCTTTTCCTCTAATTGAAATTATATGTATTTTTACTTATTATAAATTTCAATAAACTTACTTAATTAATAAATTGTGCACAACTCTTGTTTTTGATAAAACACATAGAAAAACAGGAATCTGCAAATGATCCTTATATCTGTAACAAAACATATAAACATTGTTTTGGAACAAAAACCTGTCCCTGCCTTTTTTATGGTAATGTTTCATTATACCTTATATTTTTTAGAAATGTGCACCTATTCCCTATGCTTTGCAAATCATGTCACTACTAGAAAACATTACGTAGACTATGCAAATTTCTACCAACGTCGGAGCAAGCATCGGTAAAAATTGCTATTACTGATGCCACCTCAAAAAAGGTACAAGTAGCATCGTCTATCGTTTGCTTGTCAGAGATGAAAAAAACTAATCAAAAACCGACAATTGGGGCATTGGGAAATTAATAACGTTTGCTTGACTGGATTTTTCTGACGCTATATGAGCGTCTGGAAAATGAAATTCAATTTATTTTCCAAAAATGATAGTTGAGTCCTTTGATAGGGGACATGATGAACACCACTCTGCCTTTTTGTATTATATATAATGTATTTTTTTTTTAATTGATCACATTTGTTTGATGATCATTTTCGTTTTTTACAAGCCATTATACCAAGTACAATTCATAACGTTGAAATCTTGTACCATATATTGCACTTTGAAATTCAGAATTTAATCTATATATCTTACTTACCCAGATCATCAAATCATCCAATACAAAAATGATCAATTTGCCAACAGGGTTAGTTGTACCTAAAAGCTAATCATTCTAATACAGTTGTCATTTTATTCGAACAACTTTTTCCATAAAGTAGCAAATTAATAATGATTAATGCCACCAAATTAATAAAGAAAGACCTTAAACCTAACTCAAATCCACTAAAATCCACAAGCCATTAAATGGATCCATGAAATCACGATCATTAACCAGATCCCCAGTCCAAATCTTATGTCCAGCCTTCCGTCTATCAAATAAAATTTTGACACGTCATCATACTTCATCCTTGATAACTGCAGGACATAACGGGCTTTTCGCAAAAATATATATATGTATATATTTGTCAGAAGAAAGGGCCTAAAATGCAGAATGGGTGGGAAGGGTGAACTGTAGGAGAAACACAAAGTGGATGTTCGAAAGAGTGATGAAAATCAGTGATAGAAATTATTTTTATTGTAACATGTAAGAGTTTTATACTGTAACAATTATTTTTATTGTTACTGTAACATGTAAGAACTTTTTACTATTTATAACTGAGTTTGTGATAAAAACTGAATAATTCTCACCGCTATCAAACATCCTAAAAATAAAAAAAAAATAAAAGGGAGTCGGTTTTCGCCTTCAAAACATGCTTTTTTAAGTGTGAACTTCTAAGAAAAGCAATTTGTAAGCAGATTGAGTGAAATAAATATCTCTCTCTTCATCGAACTGGATATTTATGGTGAGACAAGAACAATATTTTTCCAGGTTATAAAGACAGAAAAAAGGCAGAAAAATGAGAGAGGGGGAAGAAGTGATGAAAACTGACCCTTTTTTTTAGTTTTTTCCTTTTTGTGTTTGCGATGACCTTTAAGTAAAGAGACGTACTTATTATTGGAACGTGTAATAAGCGCCGTTATATTGCCTCTGTTATTAGTATTGAAGTTTGTGACGTGTCAAAAATGTATTTGATGGATAGAGCGTTGGACACAG